>PVIH01000184.1:353836-442769 GCA_004025045.1 Sigmodon hispidus
TGAGGGAGAAGACCTGGAGACCTTGTGGTGATGAGGGAGAAGGCCTGGAGACCTTGTGCAGTGAGGGAGAAGGCCTGGAGACCTTGTGCAGTGAGGGAGAAGGCCTGAAGACTTTGTGCAGTGATGGAAAAGACCTGGGGACCTTGTGCAGTGAGGGAGAAGACCTGGAGACCTTGTGGTGATGAGGAGAAGGCCTGGAGACCTTGTGGTAGAGCTGATAACACAGAGATGCAGGCAGGATTATTTGGAACCTACTGAGCCAACATAGCAGGGGTACATACTACATCATTTCTGTGTGTATCTAAGTCTCATGTACAGGGGCTGGAGAGATGGCTCAGAGGTTAAAAGCACTGGCTGCTCTTCCAGAGGTTCTGAGTTCAATTCCCAGCAACCACATGGTGGCTCACAACCATCTATAGTGAGATCTGATGCCCTCTTCTGTATACCTAATATGTAAATAAATATTTTTTTAAAAAGGGATGGCTTGGTGGTTCAAAGTACTTGCTGTTCTTCCAGAGAACCAAGGTTCCATTTTCAACACTCACATTAGGTAGCTCACAACTGCCTGTCACTCCAACTCCAAGGGATCCAAGGAGTTTGAGACCCTCTTCAAACCCACACATAAACATGAAAGAAAACAAAGAGTGTTGTGTACCTGCAATACCAGCACTTGGGAAATGGAGGCAGAAAGATGAATTCAAAGTCAGTCTTGGCCACACTGAGGACTCCAGGCCTGTCCAGGCTATCTGAGACGGCTTCAATAAATGAGAAGTTGGAGAGCATCCAGTCTCATCCTGCTACACAACAGATGAACAGAGAGAAACAGACAAGGCCTAGAAAGAGGACCTACTGGCTTCAAGTCAAATAGCTAGTTAGAAAAGTCATAACTAGAAATGAGATTCCCGAAGGAAGTTTGATTTCTTACATTTTTTTTCAAAAGTACAATACTTAAGACTCTTTAAAAGTCAAACTAAAAAAAAATTCAGACAAACAAATAAGAGTAACAATTTATTACAAATAACCTGCAAACAAATATTTTTTATCAATATGTCAAAACATTTTGAAAGTAACAGTCTACCAGATTTTCTCTGGTTTAAAGCTCAGGACTGCATTTATGTGTTTCTGAAAAGTCTTACAATAGTTCTGCCTCTGTGTGTTAAATACTGTGTTGTCAATAAAACAAGCACAGAAGAACTTGCAGATGATGGAAATCTGTGATTGCAGGCAAATTACGTCATTACTGGAGCCGCAAGGCTTGCCTGTGGGGAACCGAGCAGAGGGAGGGTACCATCGCTGAGAGCAGGTGCACACAGGCTTGATGTGTCTGAGGAACAAACAGGAAGGTTCTCTCCTTACCCACCTACAGCCTCTCAGCAGGGCAATTTGAGGAGTTAAAAATGTCTCCAAGTGGACATTTTTCACACAAAGTCTCACATTTTTGTGGTGCTGGGAATTGAACCCAGGTTCCCACACACACTAGGCAAGTGTTACATCGGCAGCTAGAATAGGTCTACGTTTCCAGAGAATATTTACAAGGCTGTAAATCTAAAATATTAAATCTTAAAAAAAAATGCCTTAGAAAATCAAGTCATACAAATGTTATATAAAAATGGTCACTATAAAATAATTGATTGAGGGCTGGAGAGATGGCTTGGAGAGATGGCTCAGCAGTTAAGAGCACTGACTGTTCTTCCAGAGGACCTGAGTTCAATTCCCAGCATCCACATGGCAGCTGACAGCTGTTTGTGATTCCAAGATCTGACACCCTTATACAGTTATACATGCAGGCAAAACACCAATTCACATAAAAAATAAATATAAATACAAAAAAATTGATTGAAATATTGTAGGACTCCTTCACAAATTCCCCAGATGTTGTGCCGTTGCCTGCCACTTGCAAAGCTGGCCAGAAAGCACTTTCTTCAGATGTAGACTTTGCTCCTTCTTCCAGCTGTCATATGCCGCAGAGAAAGCCCAGGGCTGGTGTTCTTAGATGTCCAAACCCAAGAGCTCTCAGGGAGGATTTGGGAACTTAGTTAATTTATGACCATACAGTATGGTGGAGACCTCTTGTATCTTCGAAAGATGTTAATTTCAAGAGTAGCCTTTCTTCCACAGGGTCCCACAGGCTGGCTCAGACTACTCCTGCCCTCCCCAAACAGGAAGTAGATGCTCTGCCACCGGAAGTCTGGCTTGTTTTCCCTTACTCATGTGCCCCTGTGACTAGTACCAGGATGCTTCGGCCATAGGAACATTTCCAGGTAGAGGAGAAGATGCCGTTGCCAGGCACTTCTCTCAAGCTCACCGGGTAGCTTGAATTTCCTACAACCATCTTGCTGTGGGTGTTCCAGTGGCTTCTGTCAATCACCTTTATTGCACCAAATGCTCCAGATGGATTCTGCCCTCTCAGAATCCTGCTTCTGGGCCCTGTGCTGTGTTCCACATCTGTAAGAAACATTTTGTTCTGGTAGTACACCACTTTATGCATGTCAAGAAAGATTTATACAGTGTTTATGGTGCTTAGGTTTTTTTTTTTCTGCTGTTGTTTCATTTTTCCTGTGCTAAATATTGAACCTGTGTCTTCATAGATGCTAGGCGAGAGCTCTACCACTGAGCTGCATGCTCTTAGCCTAGGCACAAGAACTTTAAAAAAAAAAGTAAGACTTCCTAAAGAAGTGTTAGCAAACATTTAACAAATAGCCTTTACAAGCCTCAGGGAGAGCTAAATAGCAAATAAATCAGACAGCTCAGAAATATTGACCTCAATGAACACTTTATACTTTATCTCCTCTAAAATTTTGCATATTGTTTCTGTTCAATCAGTTGTAAAACTTCGTGACAGAGCTGAGTGGTAGGCTCCGTGATAGGGTAGCACACAGGGAGCTTCTTTTCCAAGGCTGGCATGTGAATGAAGTACCTGTAAATCATAGAGAAACAAACACCTTTAAAAATGAGAATTTCCACACTGGCATACCCGGTGTGCTCACACTGTGCAAGGATGGGGTGGGGACTGTACGAGACTTAGCAGACTTCTAACCTCCTGTACTCAGGACCTAGAAAATGTTTGCGATGCATGCATCTCAGCAAGCATAGATGCGTTACTAGAGGAAGGAATTAATAAAGGATGTGCCAGGTAGGCAGAAACCAGGAAGACAAGACAGGACAAGACTATCTTCACCAAAGTAGGTGGGAGGATTCCGATGTTGGGTTCTTCAGACAGTGCACAGAAAGGAGTAGGTAGGGGGCCAAGCTGGGATAACCCATCAGGACCAGTCAAGAGGGAGAGCAAGGGATAATCTCCCATGTCCTCTACTTACAGAGGCACCTACATAAGGATGTAGACGGCCTTCAGCCATCCCCTTGGGTAGCATCAAGTGGCTCTCAGCTCCGAGTGAATAACAGAACCACTTGGAGAAGCTTTTAAAAAATTGTCACTGCCCAGACCATGCCCCTAGGAAAACCACAACAGAAGGCCCACAGTTGGCTCAGTATTCATATCCCAGATGATTCTAATGCAAAGTAAATTGAAAAGCACTAGGTTAAAACAAAAACTACCAATCTTTCCATAATAAATGTAGAGTACTGAGGTGGGAAGAGATGGTAGGCAAAAGGCATACAATCTTCCTGACAGAGTCCTGCTGGGATCTCCAACCTGCCATTACTATCCAGGAGTACGACACCATTTTTGCCAGCTGTCCTTATTGGTTTTAAAGTTCATAACTAGATCTTTTATAATGGCTAGGCATGATGACACAGGCCAATAATTACAGCACTCAGACCAGAACAAGAGGTTTGCAATGAGTTCAAAGCCAACTTAATCTACATAGTGAGTTCCAGAATAGCCTGGGATACTCTACAAGACCTCGCCTCAAAATGGAAAAGAAGGTTGTGGCAGGGGGTTTCCTGCTATACATGCTACAACGTGGGTAAACCTTGGAAATACGATAAATGAAAGAGCTGGAATAAAATGTCATTTGTTGGATGATTGTTTAGAAGACAGCATGGGTAAGTGGCTACCAAGGGCTGAGGAGAAGGTGGAATGAGATGTGCCTCCCTGAAGGGTACTGGGTACTGGGTTTCTTTTAGATAATGGCAGTGTTCTGCCATTCAATAATGATAGCTGCAAAATATTGTGAAATATATTCAGAGCTACTAAATGATATGCTCTAAATGGGTAAATTTCACGCTATGTCAATGTTTCCTAATGAGAAGGAAAAGGAACTTAGGAAACAGGAGAAGGAGGGGGTGCTGGGACTGATCTGTGGGATCGACTTGAAGCCAAATAAGTCCCTTTTATGGTATCCAGAATGAACCTTCTGGTGTAATGCCACATGCTGGAAAAACAGAGTCTATACAGAGGGCTGACTTTATTCCTTTTGAAGCCAATAAAAAGCCATAATGTACGCCTCCACCTCTTTTGATGTCTCCCTCTGAACCAAGGGTAGAAGCCACACTGGCGGCAACCTTCTCATTTATGGCAAAAACTCCTTTAGTTGTTCTTGAATACATGTGAGCTCAGGGTGTACTACTGCTGAGTGCACTTGACCTTGCTGGCTGTGAAGAAGTGGAACCCTGAGGGGCAGTGGATGCTGCTAGATGGACAGAACCAACCCTAGCTACTGCTGCTGACTGTTCTGTTACTGGCGGTGACAAAGAGTAAATGAAACAAATCAACAACGGACTCCCCCGTGTGTTAGTCTACTGCCCCCTTCTTTCCTAATGGGTCACCCCCGTGTGCATACAGCAACTGACTTTAATTAATGGTTCATAGTTTACCATCCCCTTCACTAGACTTTGTTACCCCCAAATAAATCATTACACTTCTGTGCAATGTAGACTGAGCACAATCAATGAAATGAGTGGCAAGTAATTTCTGAGCTGGAGACTCTCCTCAAATGACAGGAGATCTAATTTCACCTTACCTGTGAGCAAATAAACTATTACTATAAACTGAAGTGGAATTTTCCATTACTGTTTACCCTACACATTGGGTCCTGTTGTCAGTGTCCGTGAAGATGAGCAGTGAGCATTTTGGTTTAGCACGTTCTTCTTTCCTTACCTGAACTCTTCGCTGTGGTCACCCCTGATGTACTCAGCGAGAGTCTTGCTGTACTGCAGGCAGATCTTGAGGATGTAAAACTGCTGGTACAACAGAACCGCTTGGCAGGGGGTCAGCAGCTGGAGGGAGGCTGAAAGCCAGTTCACTACACGTCTCACAATACTGGCCACAAAAGCCATCTAGATGAGAACACAGTTAGGGCATATGTAGTAGGAATATGTTGTTACACTGTAAATAATTGTCCCACCTACTGGCTTAATAAAAATGCTGATTGGCCGAAGGCAGACAGAAAGTGTGGTTGGGGCTACCAGACTAAGAAGACTCTGGGAACATGAGGAACAGAGCAGAGGTGCCAGAGAGAGCTGAATGAGTGGCCAGCAGAAGCAGAGGAAAGAAACTGAAATGCTTCTCTAAGAAAAGGTACCGAGCCGCATGGCTGAACAGGATAAAAATTATGGGTTAGTTTAAGGGTAAAGGGTTAGCAAGATACATGCCTGGGCCCTAGGTAGATCAGCATAAAATTAATGTAAGCATCTGTGTGTCTCTGCAGGTCTGCAGGCCAGAACCTCAGGGAAGACCTGAAAAATCTGGGCCGGAAACCTCATACAACAGGCATGGGCACCCACACATGCCTTATTTCAGCTGTTAGCCTTATTTCCAAATCTAGGCTGAAGCCCTTGCCACGCTTACTCCAAGGCATGTGAGTTAGTTCTCTCTGAAATGCTACTGGGTACCAGATCACAAATCAACAGTGATTGCTACTTTAATTTTTTAGGACTTTGATTGTTTTATTTATTATTATTATTTGGGGATGGCATGTTATGCCTGCATGCCAAAGTGTGTACATGAAGGCCATAGGAGAGCTGGTTTGAGTCAGTTCTCTCCTTCTACATGAGCCCCAAGAATTGAACTGAGGTTGGGAACAAGCGTATATTACCCACTGAGCCATCTCCTCGGCTCACAGAACCTTGGTTTGACTAGGTAAGATAATCAGGGCTGGCTGACAGGTAGATACATCTAAGGTACCACCCCTTCAACAGTTTTTTTTTTTTTTTTTTAATGTTCTCCTCTTCTTTTCTTACTGTTCAGAGCTGGATTAATACTTTGCATCTGCAGGGAGACATTTGATTGTAGGGGCTGCTAAGTTAAACCATCATATGTATTTTAAAGGTATCTTGGCTTTGAAATTTGCATCTAAAGATATGTTGCCTTGGGAAAGAAGTTCTGCTATTGTTTCCACAGAGGATGAGAAGCTGTGGATTACTTGCAGGTTAATATGGTTCCATCAAGGAAGACACCCTGAGAGCTCTATGATGGCAATGATGGCCCAAAACAGCTTCAAGGCAACTGGCCAAGACAATGCAGCCTCACAGACTAATACAGTCAAGACTTGCCCTAATTCTAAATTTTCTCAGGATCTCCATAAGACTACCAGTGGCCCCAATCAGTAGGAAGTAGTATGGAAAGCTATGTTCAAATTCCCAAAATATTGTTTATGAATGTCTGTTTTTACTTAAAGGGAAATATAATATAAACATTATTTTTAAAAGGGTAGATTATTAAATCTAATCCAAAAAAACCTGTTAATCTCAAAATACTTTACACTGGAATGGATTTTGGTTTATTGATACAAATTTAAGGTCAATTTTGTTATACTATATATTTCTACACCTGTTTAAGATATTATGTTTATGCACTTTATTTAAAATTGTAATAAATGCAGATTAACAATCATCTGTGATAATCAAAGTTATAGTTATGTTGGTTAAGTTTTTTAGGTATACAAAGTTATATTTGGATTAGATGGTAATCTTCAAACACTTTAAAGACCTATAGAATATGATATTTAAAATGTTTTAAGAACATGTGAAGCTGTTAGCAGGTGAGAATTTATAAGAGTTTATTAAATCATGGGCTCTTGCCCTCGAGGGTGGAATAATGTAGGTATGTACACAGGTATCCAGTGAGAGGTCGTTATAGAAGTGAGTTCAACTAAACCAAAAAACAACCAGGTGGATTGTGAGTTGGAGGCCAGCCTCAGCAACATAGTGAGACACCTTCTCAAAACTACCTAAATGACTTTGTCTCACACCCCACAAATGCTCTCTTGTCCTTCAGCCTTCAGATATGGAGAACACAGCAAGATCCTCTTGAGATACAGTTCCTTCATCTTGAACCAGCCAGCCTCCAAAATGAGTCAAGTGAGACTCTGCCCTTGAAATTACTCACTCTGTGGCACTGTTATATTATAACAGATTACGACCAACACAGAGGAAAAGATTCTACAAATGGAGTCAGTGTGGGAGGAGGCTGGCCTTTAAATTGAGAGATGCACAGGGCAGGATGATGAAGGGACCAGATGGGGCAGCAAAGCTCTAAGATGCCCCGTCCTGCAGGTCTAGGAAGGAGGCTGTCAAAGAGAAAAGCTGCTGAGAGATGGTCCAGCTAATGGCAAGGCATAGCAATCACGTTTTTTTGTTTTAAATAGCTCCCTCTGGCTGTGATCTGGTAGCATGACAGATATGGATCATTTAGATGTGAATGGAATCTTTTTTTTTTTCTTTAATATAATTATTTAACTCTATTTTATGTGCATTCATGTGAAGGTGTCAGAGCCTCTGGAACTGTAATTACAGACAGTTGTGAGCTGCCATGTAGATGCTGGGAATTGAACCGGGGTCCTCTGGAAGAACAGCCAGCACTCTTAACCACTGAGCCATCTCTCCAGCCCCATAAATGGAATCTTAAAAGAGATCAGAGTTGGGACCAGGGTGGTGGCTGCAGAGGTGGAGTGAGCACAGCCAACCCCAAGTGTTCTGTTCATTTTCTACTTATGGCAAATGTCAATCTTCTTACTCAAATAATAAACCAATAACAACATTTTGTTTGCTACATCTACCTTTAAAGGTATTGTTTTTTAAAACATAAAATAAAGTTAATCTTAAGCCTCAATTTTAATACCTTTAATTCAGGTCTTAAATATTAAAACTTTTTATTATTAAATAATAAAATCATCAAGTTTCTCTTTTGTTTCTGCTCTGTGGATTTAAGTAAAGCATAGGACAAAGTCTGTGTCTTATTAATTAAGCACAAAGCATGCGGTAAGCAGGGTCCTTTCTGTCCAATACTCACTGTGGGAGGACAGCTTTGTAGAGAGGTCATCATCCAGCTAATAGCAAACTGGGGGGTTTCCAATCCGACATTTCCCTAGAAACTCAAGGAAACAAGTTATATTAACAAAGTCCAAGTCCGATCTAAACAGAGTCCCTCTCCCTAATATATTTTTTATCCTAATCAATCAAATCTTTAAAACCAGTATCTGTAAAATAACACATAATAGCATTGAAGAGTGAAGGGGCATGGCCCAGGCCAGCCGGTTTTAAAGACCCTCCCCTTAAAACAGTCCACTGTTGGGGCTGGAGAGATGGCTCAGCGGTTAAGAGCACCCTCTGCTCTTCCAGAGGACCCGGGTTCGATTCCCAGCACCCACATGGCAGCTAACAACTGTCTGTAGTTCCAGTTCCAGGCAAATAAATAAATAAAGTTTTTTTTTTTTTTTTAAAAAAAAACAGTTCACTGTTAACTGTCATATGATCAAATGAGAATTATAATATGTGTTGTACCTGCTGAAAGACAAGGAGAATCTCATAGAGCAGCGCTGTTGCTGTATCTGTGTACTCCAGGATGAGTTTCTGCAACTAGAATTTCCAATAATCATCAATATGCTGCCATAGCATGAGCCAGAGAAGTCATTTCCCTTCAGTTCCTTGAAAAAGGATTTCTGATTTAAATTTTTATTTGTGATGTCCACTTTCCACTCCACTTGGTTCAGTCATTCCCAGAAAGGTGGCTTTCATGCTCGACTGACTGACTCAGGCATGTCATTCCACACACTAAAGAAGCCTCAGATATGAAGATCCCAGGTTCAAGACCTGTTTGGGCAACTTAGTGAGCCTCTGTCTCAAAATGAAAAGTGAAAAGAGAGCTGGGGGATATAGCTTAGAGGTAGAGCGCTTTCCTCAGAGGTGTTCAATCCCCAGGACCACCAAAACCAAAGCTATTCCTATAAAGGGTCAACACGTTTAACAATGACCTGCATGTAGATTAGGGAAAGATATGATGATCCAAACAAAAACATGAACAATCTGCTTGCTGAGGTCCACATTATCAGTCAGATCAACAGCCTTGCTTCCTTTCAAGGTATAAACTTGCTCTTTAGGATTCAGGCAGGAGGTTGGTTCTCTAAGGGATTCAGCCTTGTGCCCAGATTGAACTTCTATTCCTTCTGCAGAATGGACAAATATGGGGCTCAGAGACCTCTGCTCACAAGATCTCCAGGCAATTGAAAGGACATAAGCCACTGTGGGTGGGCTGGAGAGATGGCTCGGTGGTTAAGAGGACTGACTGTTCTGGAGGACCTGAGTTCACGGCAGCTAACAACTGTCTGTAATTCCAAGATCTGACACCATTACAGTTATACATGCAGACAAAATACCAATTTACATAAAAATAATTTTTAAAAATTAAAAAAATAAGCCACTGTGGGCATAAGAACTGTCTATGGACATGCTTCAGGCCTAGGACATGCTCTTAGACAGTGTCCAGGATGACCTCTAGTTTCGTATCTCTCTTTCTTTTCATATCAATACCAAAACTGTATTGTCTCTTGATGGCCACACAGATTGTGCAGACGATCTGAAGGTCCTGCAGACATGAAACCTACACCCATCCATTTGGTCCACTAGATGTTTTTGCCGAGAAATGCTATTAGTAGTCCAGACTAACAAACCCAAAACCAAGTCCCGTGCTTCCCCCACTGAAACCAGTCTTTTTGTGTGGGTCATATCTGACTCTTAGGCCAGATTCTAAAAGTACCTGCTAGTCTCCACACTTCATTTTCATGTCAAATGTGAGCTTGAATTCCTAAAATAGTCTACAACCCACCCTCTCCCTGATTTAGTGTCTTCCCCTTTATGTATTTATTCAACAAATATGCATCAGATACTGTGCTTACCTGCCTACCCATGTGGAATATACATCAAGCTAGCAACTGAGTAAGTAAATGCATCGATATCACTGAGTCAAAGGTCCAGAAGAAAAACATAGAAAGTGAAGAGAGCTCTGAAGAGGGCCAGTCTCTTCTGGGGCCAAGGAAAGCTTCCCTCTTCTGTTTTTAAGATAATTTGATTTTAGCTGGGCAGTGGTGGGCACACCTTTAATCCCAGCAAATGGGAGTCAGACGCAGGAGGATCTCTGAGTTTGAGGACAGCCTGGTCTACAGAGTGAGTTCCAGGTCAGCCAGAGCTACACAGAGAAACCCTGTCTCAAAAAAGCTGTGTGTGTGTGTGTGTGTGTGTGTGTGTGTGTGTGTGTGTGTGTGTGTGTATTTTGCCTGTATGTAAATATGTTGACCACATGTGGGCCTGGTGCCCATGGAGGCCAGAAGAAGGCATCAGACCCACCTAGAGTTATACATAGTCATGAGCTACCCTGTGGGTACTTGAACCTGAACTTGGTCCATCTCTAGGAGTAGCAAGTGCTCTTAACTGCCTCACTAACTCTACTCCAGGGTGTCCTTCTGACTTCTGTCATCCCTCCACGAAGCTGCACTCTCCCCCTCACCCCCCTCTGCTTCCTTGAAAAGGTCTCGCTATATGATGCCAGGCTGACCTACAGCTTTCAATTCTCCTGCCTTACCTCTCAAGTGCTGGATTTCCAGTCATGTGTTAGCATGCCATGTATGTGCTAGCATGCTATGTGTTAGCATATCATGTATTGTTAGCAGACCATGTAGTGTTAGCAGATCATGTATGTGTTAACAGACCATGTATGTGTTAGTAGACCATGTGCTAGCAGACCTTGTATGTTAGCAGACCATGTATGTGTTAGCAGATCATGTATGTTAGCAGACCATGTATACAGCAGCTTCTGAACAGCTGTACTTGTCTGGGTTTTGCTTCTCACCCACTCTCCAATCTTTATTCATTCTCTCCTGTTTCAAGGAGCATGTCAGTTTCCACGTCCAGGCAATGGTCCATCTCACTGACATCTGTCCCTCTCACCTGTTAATGAACTAGTTTGATGGTGAATGTTATTTCCTTTGCTTTGGACCTCTCTGCCTATCAGTTTGCTCATCATAGATAAATAAGAAACTATATACTGAGGGGCTGCACGTTCTAAAACACCACTCCAATTGTATGCTTAAGAATCATCAAACCATGTCCCACCCTTTAGGAAAAAAAAATCTATGTTAATATGACTCAAAATAAATTGATTATAAGCTGGTATATCTCTTGGAAATATACTTTCTATACAGTTTGATATTCTTAATAATTTCCTAAAACATTAGAAAAAGAAGTGACCTTCCTGAGTGAGCATTAACCACTTGTTAGGATAAAATGCAGTCCAAATTGACCTGGCAGATTTTTTAAATTTTTTTAAACTTTATGTGAATTGGTGTTTTGCCTGCATGTACAACTGTGTAAGGTGTCAGATCTTGAAATTACAGACAGTTGTTAGCTACCATGTGGATGCTGGGAATCGAACTCAGGTCCTCTAGAAGAATAGTCAGTGCTCTTAACGGCTGAGCCATCTCTCCAGCCTGGAAGATGTTCTTTTGGAGGTTTTTGTGTTTGCTTTTTTTTTTTGGTCAAATCTCTACTATAAAATTACGTGTATTTGAATAATGTACAGAGATTTATTTAGGCAGATGAATGTCATTTTTAAACATTATTTTCCTTAGTTTATATACCTGAAAACACAGAGATATTAATATTGACCAAATAGCTAAGATTTTAGGTTAATAACAAAACATGTCCTTTTTAATGTACACATGATTCTGTATCCTACAGCATGTTCCATATGAAAGCACGAGACACAAGAGCCCTGTATGTTATATGCAGTCAACCTCCCAGCTCCCATCTCACCTGAGCATCGGATGAGAGTTCAGCTGAAGTTGACTCAGACTGCAGGTGGGCACTGGACGGGGAGCAAGACTTGGGAACCTTAGGCCTGGTCACTAAAATTACTAAGAGATTAAACAGTGCTCCCCTAAAAAAAACAAATAAAAAGCCATGAATAGGTTTTAAAAAAAGGGAAATAGCAAAATCAAACTTACAGACACTGTGTAGCCCTGGCTGTCCTGCTCTGTAGACCAGGCTAGCCTCGGACTCAGATCCTCCTGCCTCTGCCTCCTGAGTGCTGAGATTAAAGGTATGTGCTACCGACACCCGGCTATAATTATGGAGTATTAACTCTAAGCAACACTGTAACCAAAATAGATTCTATAGTGGAAGGAAGTAACTGTTAACAGTTAAGTTAAGCTGGTTAGAAGTATAAATACAGGAACAGTTCAGAAAGAGGAAAAGACAGGATGAAGAGAGAGGAAGCAGCCGTGAGGGACTCTCTGGAGGGATGGGGACCAGACAGTGTCTTAGGAGGAGGAGGAGGTCGGAACACAGCAAAGATAGGTAAAAAGAGAAACTGAGAGGAGATTAGATGTTAGACTAGACGGCTGCCATCTAGGGTCCCCTTATCCAGTGTTTCTCCACAAATTGCACATTCTTATTTATGGTACACACATTGTACGTAGTTAAAAGATTTAATCTTTTAAAAATAGTGATCATTGGGGCCAGAGAGATGGCTCAGCAGTTAAGAGCATATATTGCTCTTGCAGTAGTCCCAGGTTTGATTCCCAGCACCCACATGGTGGCTCACAACAATCTGTGACTCCAGTTCCAGGGGATCTAATGCTTTCTTCTGGCCTCCCAGGATCTAAACTCATGTGTACCCACACATATACACATAATTGAAAGTATGGACTTCTCAGATGCATTGCTATGCCAATGGATAGCATGTATCTCTGGGACAATAAAAAGTACTCTACAGCAGTTATTTTTAAATTAAAAGATAAAAATTAGGGGCTGGAGAGATGGCTTAGTGGTTAAGAGCACCGTCTGCTCTTCCAGAGGACCCGGGTTCAATTCCCAGCACCCACATGGCAGCTAACAACTGTCTGTAGTTCCAGTTCCAGGCAAACACCAAGGCTAATAAATAAATAAATAAAGTTTAAAAATATATATATATATATAAAAAGATAAAAATTAATATTTTTGATGTGTTTTGATAATTCAGCTATGCACTGCCTATGTATTTACTGTATCCTATAGTGTACATGTGTAGATATGTGTCTAGGAGGCCAGAGGTCAACATTGGGTTTTGTTCCTCCCAAACCATCCATTTTGGGTTTTTCTGAGGCAGAATCTCTCATGAGGATCTAACCCATTAGGCTATCCAGGCTGGCAATCATCAGCCTCTGCACTTCTCTAGTGTTGGTATTACAAGTACATGGCTGTCTACATGGCTGCTGGAGATCAAACTCAAGTCCTCTGGCCTACAAGGCAAGCACTTCATCTCCTGAGCTATGAGGAGCTGAGGTCCAGTCAATGTGCAATGGCTCAAGTTCCAAGTGTGTACTGTTTACTGTTGACTCGGGCATGGCCAGGTCAAGGACCAATGTCTTAGGTCAATAGGAAATTAGCAAAATTAGCAATCAGAGCTTCCTGGAGGGGAGTGTTTACAGCTTGAGAATGCTCTACAGAGACCTCCCATAGAGACTAGCTACTTCTCCCCCTGTGCCGTAGGGTTGTTGTACACAATAGGCACTCTCCCTGTCAGCACAGGCCACCTTTATTCCCTTGCTGCCTCGGGTCAAGTTCCAATGGCACCAGACATGGCACTGGGCTAAGTTCCCCAGCCCCTAATGTGAAATGCTTTTTTTTTTTTTTTTTTTAAGATTTATTTCTTTATTGTATACAGTGTTCTGTCTGCATGTGTGCCTGAAGGCCAGAAAAGGGCACCAGATCTCATTATGGAAGGTTGTGAGCCACCATGTGGTTGCTGGGAATTGAACTCAGGACCTCTGGAAGAGCAACCAGTGCTTTTAACCTCTGAGCCATCTCTCCAGCCCAGTGACATACTTCTTAAAATGCTCATTTAACCCAAAGTTTTGACTCTAGAGTTGCCCCCTCTTCCTTTTTACCAGGTCCTTTTATGGGTCTTCTGCACTATTAAACACCACTAGCTATTAGTTAGTAAAACTGTTTTAAAGCTGGGGTCTTTTCCTTTCAAATGCTTTGTAACTATCCATTAGCCTACACAAATAAGTCACACACACATTCCTTTTCTACTTCTAAGACTCTTCTGTGTGTTTGTGTTTGTGTGTACGGTGCAGGTACAAGCGTGTTTGGCCATGCTTCTATGTTCATGCATGTGGTGGGCAGAGGAGGGTATAGGTGATCTTAGTCCATTCGTCCTGTCTTATTCCCTCAAACATGGTCTCCCACTGAACCTGGAACTTGGCTATCACAAGCCACAGCAATCTCCCTGTCTCTGCCTCACCCCAAGCTCAACCTCAACAGGACTTTTATGTCAGTTTGGAGATCTGAACTCAGGTTCCAACACTTTCCCGTCAAGCACTCTTATCCACTCTGCTACCTCCTGAGCCCTCAGAACTCTCCTTTCTTTTTTTTTTTTTTTAAACTTTATTTATTTATTAATTTGCCTTGGTGTTTTGCCTGGAACTGGAACTACAGACAGTTGTTAGCTGCCATGTGGGTGCTGGGAATCGAACCCGGTTCCTCTGGAAGAGCAGACGGTGCTCTTAACCGCTGAGCCATCTCTCCAGCCCCCAAGAACTCTCCTTTCTTAAGCCTTTTCTAGATATGAAGGTTAAAATGACATTCCATTCTTTGTTTTATTTAATTGCAGCCCTTTACTTTCAGTAGCAGTTTCTTTTCAAATCTAAAAGAAAGAACTCTGAAGTTCTAGTCACTTGCTGTGATAATATATTAATTCAGCCATAACAATACCAAAAAAACAAAAGGGCACATTTTCAGAATGCAGCAAGGAGGGCTGAACTAACAAAGTTTCCACCTTTGGAAATAATAGAGAGGAAATACTAAATGAACACTAGTCCTTTATTTTCTCAAATGAAATTTAATTTGAAATCCTCCCCCTTCTACTGACTGACTTAATTTAAAACTCTAAACCAACAATTTTAGTCAAAATGTAGCTTCATTAAGAAAACAGATTTTTAGTACTGACATCACAGACTCTAAAAATTGTCCCCAAAACAGGATATTATTCAGATTGTTATTATTTATAATGTATGGATTTTAAGTACATTGCACTTTATTTTAAAGCATAGATGTTGGGGGACAGACAGGTAGTCTATGATATTGTGGAAGGTGGCGTTCTAATATGGTCTCCAACACTCTTATCCCACAGGCAAGATCTGTGACTATAAGTGGCTATCATTCATGATTGTGCTATATTAGTTGGTAATTATTTATAAAGGGCTCTTCACATACAAACTAAGGCATCACTAGATGACTTTTTAGTCTGTTCAGAGGAAATGATCCAATCATGTAGAAGTAGGCCTTCTCGGGACTCATGGACAGAACTGCCAACTGGAGATACTCTCTCAACCACACATGAGCTTCAGAGGGAACTGAATCCAGTCAACACCACAATGGAAAAGTCTGAACTCAGGAGCCCAGGACCCAACTAACTCTTTCAGAGTCCTGATCCACAGAGATCTGAGAGAATAATTAAATGCTGCTGAACTCACTAAGCTTATGTAATCTGTTACATGGCAATGTATTTAATGCTATCATATGACACCTTTAGTCTCATGATAATCCTATGCATATCAAAAGGACCTAGAAATTATTATTATCATCACACCCTACCATAGCTATTGAACACAAATCCTGAAGGCTAGGAAAAGAGTTAGTCTTATCTGGGAGAAAGGTTTGCTAAAGCTGATAGAGTCAAACAAACTTAGAACAATGATAGGCCACCCTTTACAGCCTGGGGAGAGCATGGTTTTGTTTTTGTTTTTAATGAGGACAGCAAACAGCAATAGGATGTGAGCATGCATGCTATAGGCCTTGCTTGAGAAGAACATTTTCTTGCCTTTCATGTCTCATGCTTCCCATGAAAGACATTCTGCTTCAGTCATGAGTACAAACATAGCAAGAAGATGGCAGGTAAGGAACGGAGAGATAGCTCAGCCGTTAAGGGTGTTGACTGCTCTTATAGAAGACCTGGGTTCGGTTCCCAGCACCCTTGTTGAGCAGATCACAACCACTTGTAACGCCAATTCCCAGAGATCAGATGCCCGCTCTGCTCTTTGGACTACACATGGTACACATAAACTCACATGTAGGCATTGATACAAAATAATAAGGTTATCTTTAAAAACCAGAAAAATACATGGAAGGCTATGCCTGGGAAGCCCTCCCTACTCCTTCCCATCCCATAGGCAGTGAGGTCCTCCGGGATCTGACTTCCCTGAACCATCAGATCAGTGTTTCTCTTTCAGAGAAAACTTCTTTTTCCAGGCGACGGCAGTTAACAGAGACCCCACAACTGGTCAAGCTGCAGTGTAAAGACACTGTCACACTTGGCCCTTTAGAGACCTATATTAGCCATCACACCTGCTCCTTCTAAAGGTCCAGGATCATTGCAGAAAGAGGTAACTTTTGGGAAGAGATGCTCCAAAACTGTCTTTCCTAGACATGGCGGGCCCACAGCACCTATGAACTCACAGGGAGACTGTGCCTGCCTGCACAAGATCTGCATAAAAAAAAAAAAAAAAAAAAAAAAAAAACAAATCCTGGGGCTGGAGAGATGGCTCAGAGGTTAAGAGCACTGATTGTTCTTCCAGAGGTCCTGAGTTCAATTCCTAACAACCACATGGTGGCTCATAACCATCTATAATGACATCTGGTGCCCTCTTCAGTGTAATGTATAATAAATAAATAAATCTTTAAAAAAAAAAAATGAGTCAATCCTTACTTCTTAGCTGCCAAAGTGCTCAGACGTGACGATTCAACTTCTGTTTCTCTGAACATCAGGCTTAGGGTTTGTATGATCTCAATACATGCCCTAGGAAATAAGGGAAAACAAAACACAGACAGTCCAAATGACACAGTTCCACAAGGTCAGAAGCCCACAAAAGCAGGAAGAGAACTGCTTTCTGATACTCACTTAGCAAAGCGTCCATCAAATTCCATGCATCAGATTGCCAGCACTGGCTGGGTGCCTTGTCTGGTGCTGCTATTCCACCAGGCAGTCAAAATGTGCCTACTGGGGGCTGGAGAGATGGCTCAGTGGTTAAGAGCACCGTCTGCTCTTCCAGAGGACCTGGGTTCGACTCCCAGCACCTACATGGCAGCTAACAACTGTCTGTAGTTCCAGTTCCAGGCAAACACCAAGGCAAGTAAATAAATAAATAAAGTTTTGTTTGTTTTTTTTTTTTAAAAAAAAAAATGTGCCTACTGACTGAGTAAGGAGCTTCATGTCAGGATCATGTCACAGGCTTAAGCATTTTTGAATGCATAATTGTTTCAATGATTTATTTTCAAATATTTGGATGTGTACACCTGACTGCAGGTTTGTGCCCATGAGTGCAGGTAGGAGCAGAGGTCAGGAGTGTTGGATCACCTTAGGGCTGGAGTTCCAGGGGATTGTGTCACCAGATGTCAGAGCTGAGATCTGAACTTGGGTCCTTTACAAGAATACTTTGTGCTCTTAGCCGCCGAGCCACATCTCCAGCCCCTAATTTTCAGTTTTTAATAAGTAAACGTGTCTGTCTCTGAGGTAGCTATTTCCCCATTTGAGGGACGTTAATATTACTAATTTTTTATGTATGCACTAACAATGTTTTAAATGGTATTTTAAAAAAATCATGTGAGAGCATGACATATGATCCTAACACCTGGGAAATAGCTTTGAGTCCAGCCTGTCTACACAGTGAGTTCTAGGATATTCCAGATTACAAGACCCTGTTTCCAAAATAAATAAATAAATAAATAAATAATAAGGAAATGACTTTTAAAATTTAAAAATCTATGTGAAGCAGAAGTAGTGTGCGTATTTTGTCTAGTATCTTCCATTTCTCTTTAACATCTTACAACATGGGTTCTCGGCCTTCCTAATGCTGTGACCCTTTAACACAGTTCCTCATGGTGTGCTGACCCCCAACCATAAAATCATTTCATTGCTACTTCACAACTGTAATTTTGCTGCTGTTATTAATCATTTTTTTTAAACTTTATTTATTTATTTATTTATTTGCCTTGGTGTTTGCCTGGAACTGGAACTACAGACAGTTGTTAGCTGCCATGTGGGTGCTGGGAATGGAACCCGGGTCCTCTGGAAGAGCAGACGGTGCTCTTAACCACTGAGCCATCTCTCCAGCCCCTGCTGTTATTAATCATAATGTAAATATCTGATATGCAGCCCAAAGAAGTCAGAACCCGAACATTGAGACTGTCTGCCTTAGAGACTACTATCGGATTATCTAGTTAGTACTTACACCAGCTCATTGGCCCTTTGGCTCTTATCTTCAGTTTTATCCCTGGACTCTGGCAAATACTCATGAAGCTTGTTCACTAGGAAACAGAAAAGCTCACTGGTCTGCAAAAGCAAGCGGGAAAGGAAATCATAAAGATGTCAGTTGTTAAGACTTCATTCATACCTAAAAGAACAAAGAAAACATCGCTTCAGTTCAAGAAGTGATTGACAACAGTGTCTTTCAAACTAGCAGGTCTCAAATAGAAAACAAACTTTTTTACTTGCTGTCATCTGGATGAAATGTCAAAAGCTAGGGGAGTTCAGTGAGTCCTGGCCCAGGCACTGATGAAGGCCGTCCAGAAGGAAGTGGAAGGCCATGAAAAAAGTTAAATGACATGAAGCCAAATGTGCTGGGTAATAAAAGTGTAATAATAGCCAGTAAAAGCAGCAGAAAAACAGATGATAAATTTGAAATACAAATTGTCATTTTTATCCAAACAGACTTGAGCAGCTATCATTTCACAAGAGCTAAGCGTGAAAATGAGTGCTGTCCATAAAATCAGGAAGTGGATATAAGACCTATATGATTGGGGCTAGAGAGATAGCTCAGAGGTTAAGAGCACTGACTGTTCTTTCAGAGGTCCTTAGTTCAATTTCAAGTAAACACATGGTGGCTCACAACTGTCTATGATGACATCTGGTGCCCTCTTCTGGCATGTGTATACAAAATAAATAAATCTTAAAAAAAAAAAAAAAAAAAAATCTGTATAGTCACTTCTCCTTTCTAGCCCCCTGTTATTCACTGTTTCCCTGGACCTCTGATGACTAGTGACAACTCATATTATTTCAATAAGTGGCATGGGGGTGCCCTGGGAGGGCAGAAGACGCCATCAGATCCCCTGAAACTAAAGACGCAGGTGGTTGTGAGCTGCCACATATGGGTGCTGGGATCTGAACTCCAGTCCTCTGCAAGAACAGTGTGCTCTCCTAACCACTGAGCATCTCTCCTGCCCCACAAAGTTTTTTTTTTTTCTTTTTTTCAGACAAGGTTTTTCTGTAGCTTTGGAGCCTGTCCTGGAACTTGCTCTGTAGACCAGGCTGGCCTCACAGAACTCCACTTGTCTCTGCTTCCTTGAGTGCTGAGATTAAAGGCATGCACCACCACTGCCCAGCTCACAACATTGATTTTTAAAGAAGAAATATCAATGTAAGTTTTTATTTTTTTCTCCAACACCAAAAATTGGATGTGCCTATTCCTACTTCAGTGTGAGCTCCAGGGGACGGTTGTTCCATCTCTGGGTCCCAAAGCCTACCACACACTTGGAAAGCCAGGGCTTTATCTGGGGCCATGAAAAATAATCTTTTAAATAGAAAAGTTAGGGCTGGAGAGATGGCTCAGTGGTTAAGAGCACTGACTGTTCTTCCAGAGGACCTGAGTTCAATTCCCAGCACCCACATGGCAGCTAACAACTGGCTGCAATTCCAAGACCTGACACCTTTACACAGTTATACAAGCAGGCAAAAACACCAATTCACATAAAATAAAAATATTTTTTTAAAAATAGAAAACTTAATCCTCTTGAGAGGATCTGAGAATGTTGCCTTCCTTAGTCATAGATGAACATGAGAACAGATTTGCGTTGTAGCAAAGAGAGACAGCAAAGATAAAACTCCCCAGATATCCATGGTGTATATGATCAGGACCATAGAGAAAACCACAAAAGCATGGGAAGTCTTAGAGACAAACCCCTGTATCCTTTATTCACTCTATCCTTTCATGTTTCACAAACAGAATTTAAAGATCTCTTTTAGACCAGATAAAAGATATCATACTGAAGAATGACTAGAATTTAGTGTGAAACATAAAATGGGGTTGTATTCCTAAACTGATGTGGGAGGTCTTTCTGCATGCTGTGAATACCATTAATAAAGGGACTGTCTTGGCCTATGGCAGGCATCTTAGAAGTTGGTGGGAAGGGCTGGAGAGATGGCTCAGCGGTTAAGAGCACTGTCCGCTCTTCCAGAGGACCCGGGTTCGATTCCCAGCACCCATATGGCAGCTAACAACTGTCTATAGTTCCAGTTCCAGGCAAAACACCAAGGCAAATAAATAAATAAAGTTTTTTTTTTAAAAAAAAAAAAAAAAAAAGAAGTTGGTGGGGAAATCAGAGCACAGATAGGGGAAGGAGGGTGGAGTCAAAGAGACACCATCCAGCCACCCAAGAATTAACATATAAAAGCAACACAGGTGAGCCACGGGCCACATGGCAGGACAGATTAATGGAAATGGGTTAAATTAAGATGCAAGAGCTAGCTAGCAATATGCCCGAGCCTTAGACCAAGCAGCATGAAATTAATATAAGCATGCCAGTCATTTTGGGGTGCCTACGTGGCAGCAGGCAGGTCCGGACCATGGAGCTAGGCTGGCCAGAAACCTATTATTACACTAAACTTCACAATAGATTAATTTTCACAAGAGAATAAGATTAAAATTTAATAAAAATAGCTTCCAGGACATGTTATATGCATACATTGTGTTGAGCCTGAGCATGCTATGGTACATACCCAAGCCAACAGCTAGAGTAGCCATGCTTGATTATTGAAGGTAGGAACTCAACCAGACTTCCAAGTCTAATGTCTGCAACCATACCTCACACTGACTAGGAATGTAATAAACATTTGCTGAGTTATTAAAATGCTATAGGTGATGCTGGAAGTTGACATTGTCCAATATGGTAGCCACTGGCCATAGGGGCTATTTAAATCGATTAAAGTTAAAATTCCACTGCCTCTGACCTTGGCCACATCCAAGTGCTTAATAGTCATGCACAGATAGTATCTACTGAACTGAGCGCCACAGACTATAAACAGCAAAGATCCAGAAATGAAAAGGAGCAAGGTGCCTCAGCTCCACACTGGTGATAACAAAAACAGTGACATTTGAGCTGAGCCTTGAGGATCAGATGAAGTCATCACACCCTGCTCAGGGCAGGGATTGCACACGCCTTTAGTCTGAACACTTGGGAGGTAGAGGCAGGCCGCTGTGAGTTTGAGGACAGCCTGGTCTACAACACTAGTTCCAAGACAGGCTCCAAAGCTACACAAAGAAACCTTGTCTTGAAAAACAAAACAAAAATCATGGTGAGAGAGATGAAGAGTTGGGTTAGATGATTCAACCTGGCCTCCTTTCTCTGCCATCTCTCTGCCCCACACCAATGCCTCCTCCATCAGGCCTGTTTTAAGACTGAAGGTGCTTAAATGGCCTCCAGGCCAATAGAACCAGCAGCCACACAGTTGCTCCTATCTAACCCCAGGTAGTGCTCACTCTCCTACTTAAAAATCCACTTAAGATGCTGTGTTGAGGTTGTCCAAGTGGGTTTCCTCTGGGCTCTGTCCCGCTGATCCTCTTCTGGACTCTGGTTCTACATGTGACAGCCTCTGTGTTCTTGAAGAGCCTGTTCAGTACCCTAACCCTAACCTCACGGTGCTAAGCAAACAGTTGGTATTCAAGGACAATGTCACTGCAGGTGCTCAAACAGTTTCCGTCTCAGTCTGCTCACTTCTCTTTAGATATGACTCTCACCTCACCTTGGGTTCTAATCGTTCTTTAGGAAAATCTACAGCTGGATTACTTCCCTGAGTACCCGCCCCAGCCAAATCATGGCTCCCCAATGATTACCCTGCCCTGCTAAAACAAAGGCCCTCTTAAACACTAAAGCCAAATGTTTGTGTTTGGTCTAGTAAAAAAAGGCTATAGAAGGTCTCTGAGTAAACGAATCTACACTATTAGGATAGATTAAATTGTTAATACACAGGTGTGGTCTACAGTTTCCTTGGGTAGCAGATAATCCAATTTCTTTCGCCTTTCTGTATGAATTCCATTTTCATAATCAATGTCCTTAGTTATTTTAGTGCCTGGTCACTATCTCTGTATATTTCCCCAGCTCTCTGAAGTCTTAGAGTCAAAGAGTGCATGGTGTGTTCCTAGTATGATCTACCACTTCTGACCATTTTAGACCTTGCAATGCCCTTACCTGTTGTCATAAACTGACCTGTTACTCTCTACAGCCGCTCTTTCATATAATTACTGCAGTTGACCATCTTGAATTGCTAGAGACTGCCCCAGTTAACTCACACTCCAAGGATTTCCTCAGAGCCACCCACATTAAGACATCAGGCCACTCTCATCTGGAAAACCAGCATGGCTATTCACCTGTGCACACACAGCACATCATAATTGCTTGCACGACTGAGAGCATGTGTACTTCACAGATGCTCACTAAGAAGGTGGCAGCAACATATGTGGCCAGGGGCATCACAGTGGCCCTCTGCATGTTCATCGTTTCTCACTGTGGCTTCCTAACGCCTCGTAACTAAAGCTGAGAATGAAGCACATTTAACTTACCATGTGACACCCAAGCTGTCAAAATTCCATGGGGATAACATTCCTTAAAACATACCAATCTTGTACTTACAAGCATTTAAAATATATATATATATATAAACACATATGTATATATTTAAGATTTATTTATTTATTATGTATACAATGTTCTGTCTGTATGTGCCCCTGCAGGCCAGAAGAGAGCACCAGATCTCACTACAGATGGTTGTGAGCCACCACATAGTTGCAAAGAATTGAACTCAGGACCTCTGGAAGAGCAAGTAGCCAATGAATGCTCTTAACTCATGAGCCATCTCTCCAGACACATTTTTTTTTTAATATATATTTTTACTGAAGGAAAACTTGCCAAAATCTCCTTTTTCTCCATCTCACATGCCAAAGCTTTTCCAGGACAGTCTCTTCTTGTACAATATCAACTCAACCTGTTTCAGTTACCTTGTACGGTGGTTTCCATTTTATGCCATCTACCTTCATACACATATGTATTATTGATTAACTCATAAAATTTTAAATATTAAAACATGACTACACTAAGTATAATCACCATTTTAAAATACAGCGTCAGAATACGACTTATATTTCTATTCTAATTTATGATTAAATTTAATAACCAGGTAAAAACAAGTTTTAAAGATGAAAAACGAGACACTTACTTTCCAGAAAAGTCTCTTCAGGATGAAATTTCTCTGGGCTTCTACTCTAAGTTCCGTAATTAAAAACAATATCTTAGTCAAAGTGTTATCTTGAAGAAAAAGTTCAGATCTAAGTTGACTGAAGTGTTTAATTTTCTCTTCAGATCTATAGAAACACACATACACACATACAAAGATTCATGTAAAACATAAGAAACGGTGGCGGTTCACAAATATCACAATTATTGATAAGTCTATAAAAGTTTGTGACTGGTGGAATATTAGCCGAACTTTGAACTCCTAGCTTGTTAGTGATAAGCAGTGATGCCTCACACACACACACACATACACACACACACACACACACCATCGCAAAAAAAAAAAAAGGTGCCTATCACTTTCTAACTCACTTTTCATTCCTGCCCTTAACCAGTTGGCACTCTGTCTTAGTAAACTCTCCCATACACACAGTCCAGGAGCCCTGGGTGACATTATTTGTTTAATGGTTTCCTTCCGTCAACTCCTTTGCTGAAATAGCATCTTTTAAAAGGAATTTCCAAATCATTACTTCACAGGGAAACCAGTATCACTTGGCACAAGTGGCCAGCAGCTGTAGATGGGGTACTGCAGGCTGCACACATCCTGACAGGCGGTCTGTGCTTTAGACATCAAGGTAAGAAGTGGTCCCTGATGGCAGCACACTTTCCGGTAAGAAATGCTCCTCCACCGTGGAGCGCACGGTTCCCTCCCTCTGTGTGGGCACCACTGGAAATCATCTCCAGTCCTTGGCCCACAGGTTCTACACTCTTCAGGAAACAGACCCTGAAAAGCCATGAGTTCTCCTTAGAGAGACAGCTTCGACTGGGATCCAGTTTGGAATTTCAGTTTTCTCCTCGATTGAATAGTTACAGGATTTGACAGCCCTGTCTTAGATCTTTTCCTCATGCCACAGGCCAGTGCAGCCTCTCACCCATTGAAGTTTCACTTACTTATGTTATTTTTTAATTGTGTGTGTATATATGTGTGTGTGTGTGCATGCATGTGTGTGAACACGAGTGAAGGCGATGCACTTGAAGGTCAGATTCCCTGGAGATGGAGGAGATAGGCCATTGTGAGCAGCCCCATGTGAATTCTCAGAACTAAACTGGAATCCTCTACAAAAGCAGTATACACTCTTAACCACTAATCCATCTCTCCAGACCCCCACATTGCAGCCTCTCATACTTTAGTATTACATTAATCTCATTTTACCTATTGTAATTGTTTTCATCCCTCAGCTGAATTTCAGCAACTTGAACAAAAACTGTTCTCATGGTGGGGGGTGGGCACCAGGGAGACAACTCCAAAGGCTGTCCCTTGGACTTTCAGTGAAGCCGGACAACCGTTGTTAAATCCTGAAGCCTCATATAGTGCGGAAAAGAACTGACTCCCAAAAGGCGTCTTCTAAACTGGGCAGTGTGGTGCACACCTTTAGTCCCAGCACTCAGGAGACAGAGGCAGGGGGATCTCTGTGAGTTCAAGACCAGTCTGGTCTACAGAACAAGTTCCAGGACAGCCAGGGCTACACAGAGAAAGCTTGTCTCAAACAAACAAACAAAAACAGCAATAAAAAAGAAAGTTGTCTCTGTCTTCCACATACATGCCATGGCACCTGAATGCAGCACACATGGAGGTTCACACACACACACACACACACACACACACACACACACACACACAAGCTTGGGCTTCTCAGAGACTCAGTCCTCACTGATGGAGCTTCTTCAGGCCCTGTGCAGGGTGAGCTGGGACCCTCTGTGACTTTAGTATAGAGAGAGAAAGAGCCTGCCCAAGCTCCCACAGGTAATTATGTGGAATATCTATGTGTAAAATAACATCAGGAAGGATAGACAGTTCATGTTCGTCATAGAATAGCAGACTCAACATTATTGACTTCAGG
Source organism: Sigmodon hispidus (assembly GCA_004025045.1). NCBI lineage: Eukaryota > Metazoa > Chordata > Mammalia > Rodentia > Cricetidae > Sigmodon > Sigmodon hispidus. Next base: position 379,234 of record PVIH01000184.1, read on the forward strand.
TAAAAACAATTTTATCACCTCTAGAAATCATTTATGCCATGATTACTATACACAATGTTGGTTCTAGGCACCACCTGCCTCTTTATTTTAAAAAACTTTATTTATTTACTTATTTGCCTTTGTGTTTGCCTGGAACTGGAACTACAGACAGTTGTTAGCTGCCATGTGGGTGCTGGGAATCGAACCCGGGTCCTCTGGAAGAGCAGACAGTGCTCTTAACCGCTGAGCCATCTCTCCAGCCCCCACCTCTTTTATTAAAAAGCACCTGATGCTCTCCTTGAGGCAGCCAATAGGCCTTCCTTATCAAACCCAATTTCTGAAGGAAGACATGGGTTCTTTCCCAGTAGTAAATCTAGAGAAAAGATTATAATTTCAGCAATAGCAGTCCTACAGGTAGAAAAAAAAATGATCGTGAACACAAGGGCTGAAGCCAGATCCTAGATTGGCTCTACTATCAAACTAGATAAGAACTATGGAGAAAGTTGCATAGCCTCTCTGGACCTCAGTTATCCAGTCTGTACAATGGGAACAATACCAGTACCCACTGGGCTGACACTTCAGTGACTACATGCCCTGGGTACAAGACAAGTGTTTAATATTCAAATATCTCTAAATAAAACTGACAATAAGTTTGAGGTCCTGTTTTTCTATTCACCCACTCTGATTCCTGGACTTTTAATGTAAAAGAGTATAAAATCTTTGTGTTCTCTTGAGAACTCCAGAAACAACAGATATATACTTTTCACAAACTTAGAGTACATTTTACTATAGAATCAGCCTCAACTGTCATTTAAATAGAGCAATAAAGGGGCTGGAAAGATGGCTTAATAGTGAAGATCACTGGCTGTTCTTCCAGAAGACTGTTACTACTCAGCACCCACACAGTACACCCTCCTCTGGTTTTATCTATGAGGATTGCAGTATAGATTATTTCATCAAAAGTTTCAAACAATCATAATTTTCTAATTCTATTAAATGGTTGTGGAAGAGAATTTGCCATCACCAGCTAGAGCTACTTCGTAGGCCAGAAGTGGTTACGGGAAGGGGCTCAGTTCTTGCCGTTGACTGTTATTGTAGAGACAAGGTCTGGTGCACAATGTCCTTCTCAAATTCACTGTGTTTCATTCTGTGTGGAGGAGCAGGGGGCACAGTCTGTGCTGCAGCATCACACATCAACACTATGTTTCAGTTACCTAAGTCCTTATGTCCTCTGATACTCATAGCTTGTCTCAATGAATACCTGTGTTTGCAGACCTAAAACTTAAGGTAGGAGATTAATTCAGCAGTCAAACACACACACACACACACACACACACACACACACACACACACACACACACCACATGCACACAGCATAGAGCTAGAAGTAAAAAGCAGAGAAAATCTCCAGTGAGCCTCTACCACTTCTCACCTGTGGTGATATGGTGACTGATATGTTATATATTTAATAAAACCAGTCTGGAATATCAGAGAACAAATACACCCACAGTCAATCCAGGAGGATCAGTGAGTGGTAACTCAAGCCTTTAATCCTAGGGTTGGGGGACACACACAAAACTGGGAGTGATGACCTACACCTTTAGTCCCATAACTCCAGACAGAGATCATTCTGGGTTTCTGTGAGTTCAAGACTGACTACCAAATAGTAGTAGCCCATACCTTTAATCTTTAATGTGGATGTGAAACAGCTGGGGAAGAAGGTATTTAAGGCAGGCTTAGGAAGACAGATTCATTCTGTAGAAGTGATGGGGAGGCTGAGGAAGCTGGAAGACAGCTGGGTGAGATTTGACTGTGGTGTTTCCTCTTACTGATATTCCAGCTTTTCCGATATCTGGCTCTGAGTTTCATTTAATCCAACCAGAACTCACGCAGCACTTGCCTTACCTGTATGGCTTTGGATTCCCAGGGATCTGACTGAATTCACTGGAGCACAGAGAATCCTGCGCAAGAGTGGCTCTCTAAAAGAGGAAAAGATTAGGACTGTCAGAATTGTTGTCCACTAAAAATAATCTCTAGTTCTGGGGCTGGAGAGATGGCTCGGCGGTTAAGAGCGCCCTCTGCTCTACCAGAGGACCTGGGTTCGATTCCCAGCACCCACATGGCAGCTAACAACTGTCTGTAGTTCCAGTTCCAGGCAAAACACCAAGGCTAATAAATAAATAAGGTTTAAAAAAAAAATAATCTCTAGTTCTGATCAATGTTATATATCCACTTCTTACTCCTGCCCATGGTATCACATATGCTTTAGTTATATAATTCATTCTGATATTTTATAACATCACAAGGAATTTTTCATGATTTGAGGTTTTTAAAAGTTTTGACTATAACAGCTTTTCACTATAAAATGATTTATTCATGTTTGATTCTGCTGTACATATTCTAAAATTAGAACATTGCAGCTATTGGCATGGCTTTTGTTCAAGGATGACATGCAAATTCTGGTTATTGTTGTTACTGTGACAAGGTCTCACTTTGTAGCTCTCAGTTAGAATTCACTATCTAGACCAGGCTGAATTCAAACTTCTCAAAGATCCACCAGCCTTGGCTTCCCAAACGCTGGGATTAAAGGCACATGTTAGCATGCCTGGCCAAATGGAGTATTTTTAAAATGACTTATTAAGTTTGGTCATAAGTTGTAAATCTGCAAATACCAGTATTCTTGTAAAGGGACTCAGGCTCAGTTCCTATCACTATACAGCTCACAACTTCGTGTAACTCAAGTTTCAGGAACCCCAAGTCCTTTTCTGACCTCTGAGAACTCCTGCAAACATGTAGTACACAAACACACACTCAGGCATGCATCAATCAATCAATCAATCAATCAATCAATGTACTTACATAGATTGCAAATTTCAAGTCAATTAAGTTTTAATTTTTTTAATTTAATTTTTAAATTAAAAATTTATGAGACTTTTTAAGTAGACCACTTTTCCTCTATTTAGGATCTCTTTACATTTTTAACTTGGAGAAAGCTTTTTAAAAAACTTTAAAGAGGAATTTTAAAGATTCTGATCCTTGTAAAAATGTACTATTAGGAAAAATCTTAGTTGCCTTATATTTCATTTTTTTGTTTATTATGTATACAGTATACAAAAGAGGGCACCAGATGTCATCATAGATGGTTGTGAGCTGTATGGTGATAGGAACTGAGCCTGAGTCCTTTCACAAGAATATTTGTGTTTGCAGATCTAAAACTTATGGCCAAACTTAATAAGTCATTTTTAAAATACACAATTTGGCCCGGGCATGGTAACAGGGTTGCTGGGAATTGAACTCAGGTCCTCTGGAAGAGTAGTTAGTGCTCTTAACCTCTGAGCCATCTTTCCAGCTCCTATATTTCACTTTTTAAAGCCATTTACAAAACAACTTTTTACCAGTTTCTTCTTTACAAAATAATGCAGGCAAAACCCAATTCACATAAAAATAAAAATTTTTTTAAAGTTTTAAAGCTGTCCTGGGGCTGGCTCTGCAGACCAGATTGATCCTGAGTTCACAGAGACCTGCTGCCTGTTCTTGAGTGCTTGGACTGAAGGTGTGCATCACACCAGCTTCTGAGTTATTCTTTAAACTCATTCTAGTGTAGTAAAGGCTCCTTATCTGAGTATCGTGCATGCCTACCATTGTTTTATCACCAAAAGTGAGAGTTCTGGCTAAATGTTCTTCACTAAAAGTAACTGTGTAATGCTGTGTAAAGCACTGTGCGTGTGCATGTGTGTGTTTCAATACTCTCAGTTTTAGCTGGTGTGGTGGTTTGTGCCTGTAAATAACCCCAGAACTTGGAAATTAGGTTAAGACACAAGTATTGCTGCAAATTCAAGGCTGGCCTGTCTTATAGAATGAATACACGGAGAAGAAGAAAGAAAAAAAGGAAGGAAAGAAGAAAAAGGAGAAAAAGAAAGAGAAGAAAAGGAAAACAGACTTAGACACACAATAAAAATAAAGTTTAAAGACAGGAAATAAAGAAAGATACTGACAATGTTGAATTTCATCTGAACTCTGTGTCACCCAGCCAACTGCAACCCACCCCCTCACACACACACACCAAAGTTCCATCATGATACTATGACAGATATGCACACTTTTAAACACATACTCACAGGACTGGAGAGATGGCTCAGCTGTTGTGAGCACTGATTATTCTTCCAGAGGACCTGAGTTTGATTCCCAGCATCCACATGGCAGCTAACAACTGTCTATAATTCCAAGATCTGACATCCTTACACAGTTATACATGCAGGCAAAACACCAATTCACATAAAATAAAAATAAATATTAAAAAAAGAACAGTGCTCTAAACTGCTGAGCCAATTCTTCAGCCTCCAAGAGATCATTTATTAATAAGCATTTCTCCTTATTGCAATAAAATAATAAAATCTCCCCTTACTTCTCTGGTGCATTCCTATCTTTCACAGCAGTCATTAAATTCCAAGGCTAAATCCCCAAAATGGAGAGAGAAAACAGAAGGCATATTTGCCACATACATCCCCGTCCCCGCCACCATCCCACAGAAAAGCAAGCACACTGAGGTCAAGACTGCCTTGGGAGGGCACTTACTATAATGTAGTTATTCCACGAGCTCTTTAAATGCAGAAATATTGATGAGGTTTCAGAAATAACATAGAGATGAAGTTCTGACGACCCCTTCTCTAGGCTGAAGCTGCTGTTCAAAGGAGAAGCTGGGAGAGAATTTTCTAAGCGCAACTCATTTCTGTTCCCATCAAACCTGAAAGGACTTTCACTTGGGGAGTCTTTGGAATTTGGAGACTCCTGTTCTGTATTTGATGAAAAAGGCATGGAGCAGGCAGCCTTTCTGGTAGCTGCTGTGGACCAGCCACTCCTAGAGAGAGTAGGTAAAGGCCGAGAGGCATCTTGGCCAGGAAGGGACAGCTGCTTGGGGTCAGAAGGAGAGGGTGTGAAGTCCTTGAATGGCATGCTGCTCTCCTGGTGGGGCCTGTGGGTGGACATGAACAGTCAATGTGATACACAGAACTTAACAGTGAGGAACCAAGAGAATCCATCCACCAGGCCATGACTCTGAAAGCAACTAACTTCATGTAAATGCAGTGCTAATGATGAGCAGGAGTTTCCAGACCTCACTTTCATGCAGTCAGAAGTTTCTGGCCCTGCCTAGCCCCAAGGTCCAGACCAGCAGTCCCACAGCCTCTTGGTCCCAAATAATCACACAAAGGCTTATATTAATTACTGTTTGTCCTAAGACTCAGGCTCATTACCAACTAACTCTTATATTTCTTAACCATTTCTACCAATCTATGTATTGTCACATGGCTAGGGGCATACCTGTGCTTTTATGTCTTGCTTCTTGGGCAGCTGGATTATGTCTCCTTGGGTCTGCCCTTCTCCATCTTTATCTATGCTTGGATTTCCAGCCTACCTCCAGAGGCCAAAGCAGCCTCTTTATTAACAAATGGTTACAAAGTATATTCACAATGTACAGAAAGACATCCATGTTGTATTAGGTTTCTGGCAGGGACTTTTGGATCTTGTCCTGAGGTTCTGACCCACTGACCAGCAATCCTACAGTCCCACAGAGACATACAGACACTTACATTAATTTTACGCTGACTGGCCTATGGCCTAGACATATAACTTGCTAACTCCTTCATCTTAACTCAACTCATGATTCTTATCTTCTTCAGCCATGTGGCTTGGTACTTTTTCTTAGAGCAGCATTTCAGCTTCTTTGCTTCTGCTGGCGATTCATCCGGCTCCCTCTGGCATCTCCCTGGCATCTCTGCTCTGCTCTGAGATGTTAGCAGAGTTTTCTTAGTCTTATAGCCCCACCCACACTTCCTGTCTGTCTCTGGCCAATCAGCTTTCTATTAAACCAGTAGGAGGGACAAACATTTACAATGTACCAATATAGTCCCTCTACACATCCACATCACTTGCTGTTATGGTTTGAATCTGAGATATCATTTTGGATGTTTACTCACCAGTTATGGCACAATTTTGAAGGCTAGAGAGCCTTTCGGCCATGGGGCCTAGATGGTATTTAGAGATAGCCCTTTGAAAGCCATACTAACTTTGCCTTAGTTCTAGCTTGCTTTTCTGTTCCTTGGTCTACCACAATGTGAACAGCCACCAAAACACACTGCCACTGCCAAAGACTGAGCCACTTTTCCTTCATGGTAGGCCAAAAACTTTTAGAATTATGAACTATAATAAATCCTTCTTTCCTTAAATAATTCCTGACAAGTATTTTGTCACACCGATGAAAAAGGCGGCTAATAAGTGGGGATATGCATATGTAATAAAAATAACAGCAAGTCAGTGGTGGTGCATGCCATTAATCCCAGCACTTGGGAGGCAGTCAGGAGGATCTCTGTGAGTTTGAGGCCGGCCTGGTCTATAAAGTTAGTTCCAGAACAGCCAGGGCTGTTACACAGAAAACCCTGTCTCAAAAAACAAAAACTAAATAAAACAAACAAAAAGGATGAAGAGATGACTCTGTTCTATGATATTGCAGAATATTTATTAAATGTATAATATACCACCACACTAATACACTGACTATTACTACTAACTAATGAAAACAGGGCATGGCTGTCTCTAAGTGTGTTCTTTTGCTTTCAGAAGTAAAATCCTACCAATGCCGCACTGCCTTAGTTGGGGTTTGTATTGCTGTGAAGAGACACTATGACCATGACCACAGTAACTCTTATAAAGGAAAACATTTAATTGGGGTGGCTTACAATTTAGATGTTTAGTCCATTATTATCATGGCAAGCAGCAAGGCAGCATGCAGGCAGATGTGGTATTAGCAAAGGAGCTGGGAGTTCCACATCTTGACTCATAAGCAACAGGAAGTGGTCTGAGACACTGGACAGTGTCTTGAGCATATGAGACCTCAAAGCCCACTCCACAGTGACACACTTCCTCTAACAAAGCTACACCTATTTCAACAAGGCTACACCTCTTAATAGGATCACTCCCTTTAGGGGTCATTATCTTTCAAATCACTATATATATATATGCACTCTAATAGATTTCAGTTTTTATTGTCATTTTGGTTTTTGAAACAGGGTCTCACTATGTAGTATTAATTAGCCTGGAGCCCACTATGTAGACCAGGCTGGTCTTGAACTCACTGGGATCCACCTGCCTCTGCAATACCATGCCCTGCAATGGCATTTTTAAGGCAGACATTTTGGGCCTTCATAGAATCTCAATACTTACACTGAAAGACTTTTTCACTGTAGCTGAACCCACTTGTTCTTTCATTGTCACTGTTAGTGGATCCCATAAGAAAAGGAAACAAGGGGCTGGAGAGATGGCTCAGCAGTTAAGAGCACCGTCTGCTCTTCCAGAGGACCCGGGTTCGATTCCCAGCACCCACATGGCAGCTAACAACTGTCTGTAGTTCCAGTTCCAGGCAAACACCAAGGCAAATAAATAAATAATAAAAAAGTTTAATAAAAAAAAAAAAGAAAAGGAAACAAAGATATAAAGAGAGCTTTTCTTAATCTTTTCTTTAGCTCCATTGTCAGGGAGGGGAAGTAAACAATTCTGGCCTCATCAGATGCTGCTATTTAATTCATTTTCAGAGATATCCCTATCACCCACTCATTTTTGATCATGTCAAACTGCCCAATATCCCTAATGAGAAAAGATTTTTTTAGTTAAAATAAGAGCTTTTATTTCTTTTTGCCTGAATCCAGACTCCACCAGCCACTCTAGCCTCTTGTTTCTCCTGCTATCTGCTCAGCCGGTCAGCTCTAGCCCCCCATACCCTCTTCCAGTGTCCCAGATGTACCCCAAGTGTAGGACATCCAGAATCTTTATGTCGCAAGATACATTTCTCTAAAATTCCCTGTCTCTGAGTTTTCCATTCCAGCCTGCTTCTCAGAGCCAGAGTCGAGACAGTTACCAGTAAAAAGCTAACTCAGTTTTTTCTGAGCTCCAAAAAATCAAAATTCATCATTCCATGGCTTAAGTACTGTGTAGTACTATGGACTTTTCTAAGTTCCCATCAGTGGCTCCCTCTGAGCCCCTTAAAATCTGTGGCTATAGTTGAAATGTTACTTGTGTAAAATTTAGGCAACAGCCATTCTAACTCAATAATAACACCTATATGGCAGTTATGAAACAGTTTCCAAAAAAAAGTTTCTCTTGAAACATTGTAAATACTGAGTGTTTGTATGAGGCATTGAGTTTCAAAGTGAGGTTCACACAGCTGTCCAGACATACACAGAGCTGAGCAAATGCTGCCGAGTGTGTGGCATTCACGCAGTGATGAGATTCCAACCATGACTGACTCTGTCTCCTGAATTTATATACTACCACAATACTATGGAAATTCAGTACATATGAAAGGAAAAAAAAAAAAGCCCCATCCTTCTCCAAAATGCTTGCCATCACTGGGAATAGTTAGAATAAAGGAATGGATCTTACGATCGTCAAGAAGAAAAGGAGATAAAGTGTTAATTTTTTGTACTGTTGCTATTCTTATTTTTACTTATGTATGCACTCATGCACATGTATGGGGACCCACAGAAGCCCTAAAGTGGTACCTGAACCCAGGAGCTGAAGTCACGGGCAGTTGTGAGCCACCTAAGACAGATGCTGGGAACCAGTTTTCTGCAGGAGCCGCAAGACTTCTTACACACTGAGCTGCTTCTCCAGTCCCCATCATTATTTATTTCAGTGAGTCCCGCCCTGATGGCATTATTTTTTTTCCTTCTTGTTTTGTAATGTTTGTTCAGTTAGAGGAAGATGTGCTTACAATAGTGTCTTGGGAAGGAAGCAAGTATGGATACAGTAGAAAGAAGGCAGAACATCTCTGCACTCATGGGGTTCGTGCCCTGGATGTTCAAGTTCCTCCGTCTGTGGAGCTGCAACGGCCCTTTTATGTGAGACACACAGTCTCAAGTATATGTTCCAAAGCCTTATGTGTAAGAAACCTACAGTCTATATCACATGAGATCATGTGTCACACATCATACTTTCCAATTTAGAGAGTCTGGCTTTACACGTGCGGACCACATGATGTAATTCACATGCCTTCAGCTCACAGACGCTGCACAGACTTGTTCAGTGGCATCTGTTAGAAACAGTGACCAGGAAGGTGGGTGCTCCAAACTAGGCTGCTAAACAATCCAAGATTCCGCTAACAAACAACAGGAGAGTTTGGCTTTCCTTACCCTGACTCCCAGGTTTACAGAACTCTTTACCAGGCCAAAGTTAAAAAAATAAATAAATAAAGTGGAGGAGATGGCTCAGAGGGAAGAATGATTGCTGCACAAGCCTGGGAAGGTGAGTTTAAACCCCAGGAACCTCAGGAGGTGGAGACAGAGGCAGGACCCTGAGGCTCACTGGCCACCAACCTAGCTCCAGGCGCCGTGAGAGACCCTGTATCAAAGGAGGTCATCTGACCTCCTCCTCTGGCCTCCACACACACACACACACACACCCCACACACACACACACCACACACACACACAACACCCCCCCCACAACACCCCACATACACACACACCAACAACAACAACACCCACACACACACACAACACCCCCACACACACAACACTCCCACACGCACCACATATACATACCCCACACATGCACCCAAACACATCCCCACACCCCCCACACACACACCCACACATGCACCCAAATACACACACACACACATGCACCCAAACATACTCAAGCACCATACACACACACACACACACACACACACAACATACACTCTCACTCATACACAAGTGAATTTAAATAAATAAATAAACACCCAGTGTTTTCCTTTGTAAGATCTACAAACACATGGAACTATCCATTAATGAAGTTAACCTGAGGAGAAAGAAACCGAAATACTAATCTCATGTTTTCCATCCCTCAGGTGCTCAAAGCCTGTTGTTTATTACTATCCTGAAAGTGTTCACACTTATGCAAGTCTGATGTCCCAAGATAGCAGCATCCTTCTGACCAGTAGCTTTTCGTAATTAGGCTTCAACCTACATCTAAGAGGCGCTGCAAAGCTCTGCATCTGTGCGCATCCTTTGGCTCTCTAATTGGTGTTTTCCATGCAGCCTGCCTTTTGTTTAGGCTTCTGATTCTGATTTTAATTGTGTAGATTCTACTGCTAGAACACACTCAGAAAATAGAGAGCTCTGCCCCACGCCCTTGATTTAGAGACTCCCTGATTCCACATGTGGAACACACAAGCTGTCATATTTTCAGAGCCTCTGGTCTCTGGATTGTGCTGGATATTTTTCAGTCAGCTAACCCAGTGGAATAGTACAAATCTTCCCTGGGATTTTTTTTCTTTTTTAAGATTGATTATTTATTTATTTATTTATTTATTATGTATACAATATACAGAAGAGGGCACCAGATCTCATTCTAGATGGTTGTCAGCCACCATGTGGTGGCTGGGAATTGAACTCAGGACCTCTGCAAGAGCAGCCAGGGCTCTTAACCTCTGAGCCATCTCTCCAGACCCACCTGGGATTTTTAAATTTTAACGCAAAATGTGAATAGGCCTATGTCTGGTAGTCGGAGCTGGATAATGTGAAGTTTAAACTTTGCTGCCCTATGGAGGATACAGGACTCAGTGAGAGAAAATGAACCTGATTGATAGACATGAGAGTAGAGAGATCTGCCTCTCCCTACATCCCACACACCCAGAGACACCTGTGCCAGCCTCTGGTTCTCTTCTCTCCTTCCCCTATATCACTAGGGTTCAATTCTTTCTTTTTTTTTTTTTAACTTTATTTATTTATTTATTTGCCATGGTGTTTGCCTGGAACTGGAACTACAGACAGTTGTTAGCTGCCATGTGGGTGCTGGGAATCGAACCCGGGTCCTCTGGAAGAGCAGAGGGTGCTCTTAACTGCTGAGCCATCTCTCCAGCCCCACTAGGGTTCAAGTCTAACCCTGGCTGATTTTGCTCAGCACTGTTCATTCAAAAGTGAACATGAAGACCGATAATTAGGACATGTCTAACTAGATGGACAGAGGAGAGAATGCTATCCACCTTCCTACCTTTTGAATAGTGCTGAACTGTACAAGTCATCCCTGACATTTCAGTAAATTCCTTTTGAAATCTAAGCTCTGTGCACCAACCTGAACAGGTTCTATTCTTCACAGTATCTAAACCACTATAGCACTCCTCAGTCTACCTTTTTTTGTTGTTGTTTTGTTTTGTTTGTTTTTTGAGACAAGGTTTCTTGTGTATCTCTGGCTGTCCTGGAACTCTCTCTGTAGATCAGGCTGGCCCCTAACTCATGGAGATCCATCTGCCTCTGCCTCCCAAATGCTGTGATTAGAAGTATACACCACCATCTCCCAGCCTATCCATCATTCTAGGTAAGAGGAAAACAATGAGTGTATTTAGAGAGCTTTAGAAATTTGGAAAGCAACATATGCCAAAACGTGCTATGGTGACTGTTGACTCTAGAAGAATCGGATGCCTATGACCAGACCTGCCTCTCCCTGTATGTTTTCAAGACTTGAAGCCATGCTCAGATACTCATTTGGTGCCTTGCTGTAGGGCAAGCTTCCACCAGAAGCTCAGGAAGCACAACCTCCTCACCAGCGATGCAAGTTTACTGACTGACACACGGCATAGACCAAATAAGGTTCCCACAAACCCACAGCTAAGCTGTATGGAGCATGATCACTTCACAAACATTAAGCACCTTCTGGTTGGAAACATGGCTTGGTGACAGAAGATTTGTTGAAGCATGAGGAAGAACCTGGGTTTGATGCCCAGCACCACAAAGAAACAAAAGTACTGTATTGGAGGCATGTGGCCAACTCAAAACTATTTCAGCAAGCAAAGTGTTCGGTCCACCCTCAGGGAACTGACAGTCTAGAGGAAAGACAGGCAATGAACAACAAACTTGTGGGATTGTAACTGACCAAATAAACTCAGATATAGCAAACCTGTAAGTGTTTGGGCCTTTGTTTGTTTGTTTGTTTATCTGTTTGCTTTTTGACAGTATGCTCAAACAAAGTGATCAGGAAAGGTCTTTCTGAGACTGGAATTTTTACACTAGGACCTGAGGCATGAGACAGGGTAAACCCAGTGGATTAGCCTTGGGCCCTGGTCTTCACATCCACTCTTCTTGACAGGCCCATCTGTAAGCATTTCCAAGGCTTGCATTCACCTGGAATGTAACAGAGTTGCAACTGTGCCCCTGGGTGTGGCTATGCAAACATGGGCCTACCCACCCTCTTAAAGAAAGTGCTCACACAAGTCTCCCCTCCCCCCCCTCTTTCTCCGCTCCCTTCGCACCTCTGCCTGCTGCTCTAATAAACTCTCCTGTGATATTTCCAGTGTTGAGATTCCATTCACACGCCACATGCAAAAAACTAACACCATCTCCTTGTGAACTATTCCATTACCAACTGTCACCTGAAATCCTGACCAGTCCCCACAAGTCAATGTAATTTTTCACTCTTTAAATCTCTTAGACAACTTGTGTTAACTCATCTGGAGCATGTAGCATATTTTCCATTACATAACTTGTAGGCAGATGTTATGAAACCTCATTAGACTTTTCCAGGTCAAGAATTATGCTCGGGGGCTGGAGAGATGGCTCAGCGGTTAAGAGCACCGTCTGCTCTTCCAGAGGACCTGGGTTCGACTCCCAGCACCCACATGACAGCTAACAACTGTCTGTAGCTCCAGTTCCAGGCAAACACCAAGGCAAATAAATAAATAAAGTTTAAAAAAAAAAAAAAAAGAAAAAGAAAACGGCTCTCATAGAGAGTGGGGCAAAGGTGCCAGCGTTTGGCTCGGTAGATGCCCAGGTAGGTGTAGACATCAGGTTTGTAAGTGAGCAAGCACTTAATGCCTGCAGCACGGATGGCAGAATCTGCCTCCAGCACACCCAAGCGGTCCGCGAAGTTGTCCGTGTAAACACAGATGACCTGGCGCCCACCCTCCTTGGCCCGTGGGCTCACCTTGGCCACCTGAAGGCGGCCCTCAACTGCAGCCCTGGCAATGCCAACCCAGGCATGGTCCAGCTTGAAGCCAGGTGCCAGGTGAATCAGCCACTTGCCAGAGAGCACATGGTGGGTGATGGCCAGCTGGCGCAGGGTACCTGGTGTGATGGCCCGCCCACTGGTCTGCAGAGCCTCCCAGGCTGCCTACAGCCCTTGAACATCCCCTGAGTTGGGGATATAACCCTGCCCATAGGCTGCAATCCAGCCCACAGGTTCAGAGTTGGGTGAACCTGGGTCCCCATAGCGAGTGACTTGAGATGGTGGGTACTTGGCCAACCGGGCATCCAGCTCTGATGCAGGTGTCGTACGGGCATCAAAAACCAGCCAGGGGTCCATGTCGGCTGCCATGGCTTCTGCAGCCAAGTGCCCAGCAGTGAAGTCATCCTCACGGCCACCTGGAGAGTCTTCCTCTTCCAGCTCATCATTTAATTCCATCCTGTTGCAACGGAACTTCGGCCTTCGCTGCGTTCCGCGCCACCCCAACTTCGGGCCCGGCTCCGCTCCTGCCCGGGGTCCGTGCCGCTATCCCCACTGCGCCCCGCCCCGGCCACGGCTGCCGCCGCTGCCATCTTCATATCGTGTTATTTTAACTAACTGGATTTTAATTTGTGAAAGTTTTTTTCCAGAATACTTTGTTTCATCATTGTATATATGAGATGCATAGAACAAATCTAAAGCAAGAAGTAGAAAAATGTATCTTTTAAAATTGAGAGCCAGTGAGACAAATTAGCAGGTGAAGGTACCAACCATCAATGCAGGTGACCTAAATGTAACCCCCAAAACCCAAAATATAGGAGACAGCCTACTGTTGCTAGGTACCCTCTGGCCTCCACTCACATTCACACTATGACACACTCACACACACACAGCACACATAGCATGTATATAAATTTATTTTAAAAACTGCCATGGAGGTTTTGATCAGCAAGTTAAAATAACCTCACCTGAGAGGAGATTGCTTCTGACTCCTGGGATCTTTTCTTCTCCAAAAGGAAGGCCCATTATTATCTTGCTTGACTTAAAAAAAAAAAAAAAAAAAAAAAAAGTAATGTGGTCATTAATTAAATAATTGGCGTTCATGAGGACCTAATGTCATTCAAGGGCAGTGACACTAGTGTCAATGTCACTCCCTCTTTCTGTTGACTTGCAGTCTTCATTTGTAATGGGGACAAGGAGATTCTGCACTCTCTCCCCAGAAGAGAAACAGAGCTCCATTTGTTTCAGTGGGATATCTGGTCTCCTAGAAATGAGGTACCCAAGCCTGTGGGAAAAGGCAAGAATGACAAAATCCTGAAGAGATTCCACTCTCTACAGGGCAAATGGCTTCCACACCAAGTCTTTGGTCAGCTAGACCAATGCTCTTGGATGAAATATTCATAGTGCTACCCAGATGGAAATGTTTTTCATGGGAATAGGATATGACTCAGTCAGAAAAGTTCCTGCCACACAAGAACCTGAGATCAGATTCATAGCACCCATGTAAAAGTTTGGGGTAGTGGCACCTATCCGTGATCCCAACACTGGATGGGGGATGTGGGGAGGATCCCTGGAACTCATCAGCTGGCCAGCTTAGCTAAATTGGTGAGTTTCAGGTTCAGTGAGAGATGCTGTCTCAAAAACAAGTTGAAGAAAAACCAAGGAAGATAGCCAATACGTACTAAGCTTTTTCTTTTCAGTGACACAGTCTTATTATTAGTTTTAAATGCTTGGCCTAGTTTAGGCACATTTCTATTTTAATTTAAATTAACCTGTTTCTCTTTATCTACCTTTTGCCTAGAGACTTAGTATCTTTCCTCTGTACGGATTACTCTCCCACTCCCTCCAGGGTCTGGCTGGTGGCTGCCTGGCTTTTTGCCTTGGGCATGTCCCCCTCTGTCACCCTCATTCTCCTCTCTCTCTCTCTCTCTCTCTCTCTCTCTCTCTCTCTCTCTCTCTCTCTCTCTCTCTCCTGAGCCTAGATTTCTCCTCCTATTTATTCTCTCTGCCTGCCATCCCCGCCTATCCTTTCTCAAGCTTTGCTATTGGCCGTTTAGCTCTTTATTAGACCAATCAGGTGTCTTAGGCAGACAAGGTGAAACAGATGCAAGACATCTTTACATAATCAAACACACATCCTTACATCATTAAACAAACACAGCACAAACAAAACTAACACATCTTTACACAGGAGGTAAAGGAATATTTTGCAACATAAACAAATGTAACACATCGTTGCTTGGTTAAAATAATATTCTTTAGCACTAGATATAGATCTCTGGCCTCAACATCTATGTATACAGCCACGAAATCATGTACATACACCACACACACAGACTTGTACAGAAAAGTCCCAACACACACACCTCTTTAAAAGAGACTCTGCGGGGGCTGGAGAGATGGCTCAGCAGTTAAGAGCACCGTCTGCTCTTCCAGAGGACCCGGGTTCGATTCCCAGCACCCACATGGCAGCTCACAACTGTCTGTAGTTCCAGTTCCAGGCAAACACCAAGGCAAATAAATAAAGTTTAAAAAAAAAAAAAAAAGACTCTGCAATGGCTAGTTTTGACCATCAACTTGACAGGCAAAGAATCACCTGGGAAGAAAGTCTCAGTGAGGGGCTCTTGAGATCAGGTTGGCCTGTGGGAATGTTTGTGGAAATTGTCTTGGTATGTTAACTAAAGAGGAAAGACACCCCCACTGTGGGAAGAGTCATTCCCTGGTTTTGGGCCCTGGACTTACAAATGGAAAACCTAATCTGGGCATGAGTATACATGCATGTACCTTCTCTCTGCTTCTGCCTGTGGGTATGACCATCTAAATTCTTCCCTTTCCCACAATGATGGATTATAGCCTGGGACCCAAGGACAAATAAGCCCTTCCCCATCCTAAGCGCTTTCTGTCATTTTACAGTATCACAGAAACCAAAGCGGGATACAGAGCAACAAATGTCTTTTCTCTATTACAAGAGATTTATCATTGTGGAGGGGGGGATCTTCCTCCTGTGAAGACCTTCACAATGAATTATGTAAAAACTCCCATCATACCTGGGAGAGGCCCAGAGCCTGGTCCTCCTTTTACATTTTCCCTGGATCATTAGCCTTAGGAAATGTCCTAGGTTTTAGCTTGTGTGTGAGTATGTGTGTGTGTGTGTGTGTGTGTGTGTGTGTGTGTGCGCGCGCGCGCGCGCGCAAATTTTTTGTTCCATTCTATTTATTTTGTTGTTGTCTCATTGTGTATCATTACTGGCCTGGAACTTGCTATGTAGAGCAGAGTAACCTTGAACTTGCATTGACTGTACTGCTTCTGTCTCCCAAGTGCTATGTTACAGACATGTGCTACTATATTGGATGAAGTTTTCTTTCTTTTTTGTTTTTGTAGTTTGCTTTTGGGGTTTTTTTAAAATAATTTATTTAGCTTTTATTTCATATGCATTGGTCTGAAGGTGTCAGGTCCCCTGGAACTGGAGTTGTAAGATGCCATGTGAGTGCTGGGAATTGAACTTGGGTCCTCTGGAAAAACACTCAGTGCTCTTAACCACTGAGCCACCTCTCCAGGGCAAGCTTTTGCTTTCTGAGACAGTTTCATGTAGCTGAGGCCTGCCTCAAATTCCCTATGCAGATAGGGGTGACCTTCAATTTCTGATTCTTCTGCCTTCACCTCCCAGGTGCTGGGAGCACAAGCATGTGCCACCACACCACATTCTATTTTATTTTGTTAAATTATATTTCACTCTGCTTGTGGGGGGGGGGAGTTGGTTTCTGGTGGGTTTTTTTGTTTTGTTTTGTTTTTTGTTTTAAGTCTCTGAAACTTTAAAAAAAAAAAAAAAAAAAAAAAAAAAAAAAAAAAAAAAAAAAAAAAAAAAAAAAAAAAAAAAAAAAAAAAAAAAAAAAAAAAAAAAAAAAAAAAAGTGGTTCTAAAGCAATGTCAGTGATCCATCAGACACACAGAGCTGTTTGAACCCAAATCAAAATTCAGTTACTCAGCAGCAGTCATATTCAATGGTCAAATGTGGCCGTGTCAGGCATAATTCAACTCCATGTAAAATACGTCCATGATTGTAGTACATCACATGCTGCTGTTGCTGTTCTAGAATGTGCCTCAAACCAAGTAATTCTTGTTCTAATCTATTCCAGAACTTTAGAAGAGTCGATTATCATTGCTCTGTTGCCAGAGGTCTCACTCGTGAAGAGTTTGCTAAAATCTGACAGCAGTGTCTCCCAAGGGCTTACTCCCAAGCCCACATCACTACTGGTAAGACTTCACAAAGTGGGAACTGGGAAGAAAAACACGAAAGCATGCCCATGAAAGGGATACTGGGACCTGAACCCCTTCCTACCTTTCTGGACTGGCCTGAGCCCCCTCTGCTATGCTCCCTTTCACCCCATGCTACCATACCAGGGTCCAAAATACCAGGATCGGCCGGCCATGGACACACACCAAACTAAGCCTTTCCTTTGAGTCTCTTTATCTCAAAGAATAGTTCAGTAAAGGAAAGGTGATATATCACATTCAATAACTACTCCACATCTAAACACAGAAAATTCAAAATGCTGACTGTGGCCCACATAAGGACACATGCATGCTCATGAGAAAAAACTGCTTTTTCTCTGTACCTCTGGAAAAAGCTGGGCCTAATAACCCTGTCTGGTGCTTTAAATTCAGTATTTTTACTACAGGTGATCTGTACTTCAAGCGTCCTTTGTTCAGATAATCAATGTGACTGGAGAGTGAAGAACCTGGCCATATGATAAAAATATTCCCTGGGCTTTCACCCAAGAGGTTGGAAGACAGTCTTAATGATTGTCTTTATTTAACTTCTCAGTTTGTTAATGCTTGCTGCTTCTCTTGGCATGACATCATCCTAACATTAAAGACTTCGGCAATGACTATCTTCACACTGCTGGTCAGACAGCCATGAGCCTACCCCTTACTATAGGACCACATAACAGCATCTAAGAGGTGAACCACAGGGTCCTACAGGTGAACCATGGGGTCCCACATACATATGAAGAGTCTGAACAAACAGTGTACAGGAAAACAGAAAATACAGAACAGTCACTGTTATCATGATGGAAAGGGTGAACGGACACCTTCATGAGCACCCGACATAGAGATGGGACACATACATTATCTTATTATGTGTATCATCTCTTTTTCTTGTGGTGATAGAATTGTGTTTCAAAGAATAACTGTTCAAAACTGTCGACGGGGCCAGGAATGGTGGTGTGTGCCTCTAATCCCGGCACTTGGGAGGCACATGAATCTCAGTGATTTCAAGGCCAACTTGATGAAAAATATGTCAGATACTATCTTTGGGACTGAAAGTAAAGAATTGATACCAGAAGAGACTCTGTAACTAGCCACACACAGTACACGACTTAATTTCTTCACTGTTTAATATCGTTTGCAAAGTTTCTTCTAGGCATTTCAATTTCATTAAACTTCACCCACTTCATTATGTTCTTTAAATATGTTTTCCCAATTCCTAGCCATGCTGAAAAAGAGCCAAGAAAACTATGCTTGTAGGCAGGTTGAATATGCATTTAAGGCAAGCAACACCAGTTCGGTACCCTAATTAGGGAGACAAGAGACCTGTAAGCAACCAGGGATTTCATAACCCTACTAATTATGCCTGGGACAAACAGTTTCCATGCTGCAGTGATCCATGTGCAGAGGTGCTTGTCCACTAAAGGGGAAAAACATCATACGGCTTCCTTCCACTGTGAAGCTGTCTGACTCTGGAAGAAGGCTCTTACTCTGATTTGAAATGGAGTCTAGTGGACAGGTTACTGTACTTGATTACTCAAAGAAGGGCTTATCCATGGGCCACCTCAGATTCATTTTTTATGGTTCCTTCTATGCAAAGGATGCAAACATCATTATCATTTGATGAGCATGAGAGTTTTGCCTGCATGTGTGTATGGGCGCCATCTCTGTGTCTGGTGCCCAGGGAGGACAGAGGAGGGCACTGGATCCCTTGGAACCAGAGTTGTGGATGGCTGTGAGCCATCTGTAGGTGCTGAAAACCAAACCCAGATCCTCTGTAAGAACAGCAAAGATACCCTGAACAGGAAACCACAAACTTGAGCTATACAAAAAAACAAACAAACAAAACAAAACAAAAAAACTTAGAATCCTAGAAACCTCCATCTTCTATATAAGGTAAGAGAGAGAAAGAGAGTATAATCTATACTCTATGTATAATTTGATTCCCCATCTTTCATATTTCCCCCAGGAGTTGTCTGACCACCCAGCCTGTCTCATGATTGGTCAAAGTATCTGAACACCCATGACTTGGATGCTTTTTTTCTTAGTAACTTTCTATCCAATAACCGCATCCTGCTTGTTGGTTATAAACACCCCTTGCCCATGCCTCAGCTGGAATTATCCCCTGTCCTAGACACCAATTCTCTGTATTAAATGCTCTTAAACAACTTGGTTTATGTCTTTACTGCCAGGAACACATTAACAACCCTTCAGCCCTTTTCTCTCCTGCTTTTCTTCTTCTTTTTTTTTTTTTAGACAGGAGTTTGTGTTGAACTCACAATTCTCCTGTCTCAGCCTTCCCAGTACTGAGGGTTACAGGTTTGTGCTACCACATTCAGTCCCCAACATTTGAAGAACAAATGCTGTTAAATGACTGTCCTTCCTCGTGGGAGATCCAAGGCTCGAAGGATGTCCCATGATAGTGTAGACCCAGCTTCATAAACCTTCTCTTTATCCACTATACTTTCTCACCAGAAAAAAAAAATATTTTTTGAGATCTATGGTGTCAAAAGGTAGAGAAGCCTTGTCTCAAAAAAGAAGAAGAAGAAGAAGAAGAAGAAGAAGAAGAAGAAGAAGAAGAAGAAGAAACCCAGGAAGCTGATATTTTTTCTTTTTTTTTTTAATTTTTTTTGATTTATTTATTTATTATGCATACAGTTTTACAGAAGAGGGCGCCAGACCTCATCATAGATGGTTGTGAGCCACCATGTGGTTTTGCTGGGAATTGAACTCAGGACCTCTGGAAGAACAGTCAGTGCTCTTAACCTCTGAGCCATCTCTCCAGCCCTGATATTTTTTCTTATGTCATATACTACATACCTTTTTTATTAGTATTGCTGTGGTGACGCGGAAATAGGAATTTCCCAACACCTTTGGATTTTCTACATTCCTTCTTCAATACCGTTGAAGAATAGACAATACGAATGTGCTGGTTGATCTCTCTATCTGGTGAGCTCAAAAATTCTGGGTAATCGTCAATCTGAAAAAAAAAAAAAAAAAAAAAAATCTCATCGAACACAATGCCTACTCATTTGGGGAAATAAAAGCCTCAAACCAAGGTCAAGTTCAATGTGAGTTATTTTCAGTTTTCCATGAGACATGTCTTCTCTTCTTGTTCTCAATTCTTTCTCTGTTCTAGTTCCTACGGAAAACACAACAGGCAGCAGAGGCCTAGAAACCATTTACACTACAGGATTCGTGAATAATAAGCAGCAATGGTATTCTTGCTAAAACACAGCCCTCTCCACTTCATTGTTTTTGGGGGGTGTGTGTGTATGACTATCTCTGTGCATCACCACTTCATGTGTGTATGTGTGTGTGTATCTGTGTGTGTGTGTGTTTCTTTTTTTCAATTTTTTAAAAATATTTATTTTACATGAATTGGTGTTTTTTGCCTGCATGTATAAATGTGTAAGGGTGTCAGATCTTGGAATTACAGACAGTTGTTAGCGGCCATGTGGATGCTGGGAATTGAACTCAGGTCCTCCAGAAGAACAGTCAGTGCTCTTAACCGCCGCTGAGCCATGTCTCCAGTCCTGTGAGTATGTGTTTAAAAGTGTATATATCTGTAGGTGCATGTATGTGCTGGCCAGTCTCAGCAACCCCCACAGAGATCTCCAGAATCACACTGACTCTCCGAATGCAAATGCAAAGCGAGGTTTGTTACAGCTGTACGGCTGAGCTCATCTCCTGCCACACAGCAATGCTAGTGGGGAAGTGAGCCCTCCCCCCAACTCAAAAGCAAGACTTTTTAAAACACAAAGATCAAGCAAAGACCATAGAAATGCTTTTTTCAGGCTGGGGAGTGAAGGGCCCAGAGAAAATTTCTTTTTTTTTTTTAAACTTTATTTTATTTATTTGCCTTGGTGTTTGCATGGAACTGGAACTACAGACAGTTGTTAGCTGCCATGTGGGTGCTGGGAATCGAACCCGGGTCCTCTGGAAGAGCAGAAGGTGCTCTTAACCGCTGAGCCATCTCTCCAGTCCCCCAAAAATTTCTTTACTGTTGCTGTCAGGTGGGCAGCTGCTGGCTGATTGGCTGTCTTAGGAAAGGGAGAAGAAGCTTCCCAGCCGGAATGCCCTCTGGTTAGCTAAGACCTTGGGCACTTTGCCTTGGGTGCTTAGCCTTGGGGGTTTAGAAACTTCTCAGGATGGGGGACTAGAAACTTTTCAGCTCCCAAAATAGCTCCAGGCCTCAAGGTAGAGGCACTTTGGGTTCCACAGTCTGTGTGTCTGTGTGTGGGAGGGGTATCTGTAAGAGTGTGTGCATGTGTAAGTCAAAGGATAACTTTTGGGTGTCTCATCTCTTTCTTGATGGGGTCTGGGGTGAAACTCAGGCTGTCAGACTTGAACAGCAAACATCTTTCCCCACCAAAAAATCTCACCAGCCTTTCAAACAGCAAACACATTTCCCCACCAAACAATCTCACCAGCCTTTCAACTTAATTTTAAAAATCAATTCTTTAGGGGGAAAAATGTTTCAAAACTGTATGATTAATTGGCTTAAACTTAGACTTTTCTATGCAGGAGACAATGGGCTGCAGTAATTTACAGTCTGTGAATATAGAATTTAGGTTTGAAGCATTAGAAATTGTTCCTTGTTTTCTCCAAAGTGCTCTATTTTTCATGGGAAAAAAAGAAAGAAAAACAAAAGAGGGGGAAAAAAAGAGTTTTAATATAACCTTTTACAACTTTTATTTATTATCCCACTCCTGCTCAATGGCCAGCAGCAAGTGTATATGATTTAAAAAAACAAACAAACAAACAAAAAAAAAAACAAGGACAAAGTCTGAGAATCATTATAGACATGTTCAAAAACATTCATTTAAAATTCAGGAGGGATTCTGCTATAGACTTCTCCAGTACTAAGAATTTGGATATAAATTTTCCCCATATTATACAGTTTCATTTTTCTCTCTTCACAAATATAGAAAGGAAATAGCAGGGGCTCAAGATATGGCTCAGAGGACTTGCTCTGTTGCAGAGGACCTGAGTTTGGTTCCCTGTACCCACATGGTCACCTAGAACAGTACATAACTCCAGTTCCAGGGTATCCAATGCCTTCCTCTGACCAACATGGGCATCGGCACTACAAGTGATGACATACATACATACATGCAGGCAAAACAGACACCCCCCCCCACACACACACACACAAAACTTAAACATCTAAACTTTTTATTTTAAAAATTAAATATAACTTAAAGCATTGAAGAGAATAAATCAATGAAAAGTTACCAGGAGTCACCCAAATTAAATTTATAAAAATTATAACATTTAGGAGCCAGGCATATAGCACACACTCATAATCCCAGTACTTGGGAAGGCAGAGGCAAGATGATTAAGAATTTGAGGGCTAGAGAGATGGCTCAGAGGTTAAGAGCACTGACTGGGGGCTGGAGAGATGGCTCAGAGGTTAAGAGCACTGACTGTTCTTCCAGAGGACCTGAGTTCAATTCCCAGCAAAACCACATGGTGGCTCACAACCATCTATGATGAGGTCTGGTGCCCTCTTCTGTAAAACTGTATGCATAATAAATAAATAAATCTTAAAAAAAAAAAAAAAAAAAAAAAAAGAGCACTGACTGTTCTTCCGGAGGTCTTGAGTTCAATTCCCAGCAACCACATCGTGGCTCACAACCATTTAACTTGAGATCTGGTGCCCTTTTCTGGCACACAGGCATAGTGGAGGCAGAATGTTGTATATATAATAAGTAAATCTTTTAAAAAAGAAAAAGAATTCAAGGCCAGCCTTAGCTATATAATAAGTTCAAGGCCAGTCAGGGCTACATGAGACCTTGTTTCAAGATACAAAAAAATTACTTTCCATGTACACCCATATTGGAGCACTTGCCTGGCATGTGTCAGGCTCCAAATCCAGTCTTCAGTATTAGACAAAAAGTGGGGTGTAACGATTGTGGAAACTGAGCACATACTTGCTCCCCTTTTCTCCACCAAACCTGCCTCCTACCATCCTACTTACAGGAAATGAAGAGAAAAGAGCAGCATTGAAGGCCTCAGAAAAGAAGCCATCGGGCATGTTCAGAATGTGGAAGGGTTTGTAGATACATTGTAAGCAAGTTTTACAACCCTGGGGATGGGATTAAAGATATCCGACTATTCAGGAAGTCAGATTATACCTGGAGAGCTGTTAAGACAGCTCTGATATCTGGAGCTGTAATTGGGAAGTCAGGCTGTACCTGGAGCTGAGGGCAATTGAGGATGGTCTCCTCTGCTGGAGCACTGTTACAACTGAGCTTTTATTTGTATTAGTGCATTTACATGTGTATATAGCCACGCCGGATATTCCTGTGTGAAAGCCTTCACGAGTTGATGAGAGAGAGAACATCCTGTGGCTCATTTTCTTTTTGCTTCATTAGGTTCCCACCAGGTCAACAGGCTGAGGAAGAAATGACTGTCTGGGCTGGAGAGATGGCTCAGCGGTTAAGGGCACTGACCTGAGTTCGATTCCCAGCATCCACATGGCAGCTAACAACTGTCTGTAATTCCAAGATCTGACTCCCTTACACAGTTATACATGCAGGCAAAACACCAATTCACATAAAATAGTAAAAATTGAAAAAAAAAAAAAAAAAGAAAGAAAGAAATGGCTGTCTGCTGAGCAGTCTAGCCAGGCCCAGACATCACACTCCTCACTCTGTGTTTGTGTTTGTCTTGACACTTTGACAGTGGGTCTTTAATGGAGCTGAGACTGGCCTTATATTCTCCTATCTCAGCCTCCTGAGTGCTGAACTACAATCATATACCATCCTTCAACCTTTATATTTAAATACACATATTGTATTTATAATTTTATCTGTATGAGTGTTTTGCCTGTAAATATGAATGTGCACCATAGGAGTACCTGGTAGGTAGAGGTTAGACATCAGAGCTCATGGAACTGGAGTTATAGATGACTGTAAGCACGTTGTGGGTGCTGGAAACTGAACCTCGGTCCTTCGGAAAAGCAGTTAGTGATCTTAGTAGCCAAGCCAGCACTCCAAACTCTAGTTTTGTATTTTTAATAATGTCCTTTGATTTAATTCTTTCTGTAGTTTCTTAAGCATTAAATAAAGGGCTTATGTTATTACAAGGATAGTTGCAGAAATTATATGTGTTTCTCAGTATTGTTTTTATCTAAGTTGATCTATTTACCAGCAAAGACTTGGGAGTCAGATGTTGGGGTAAAAGCTTGCTAGATCAGAGAAGCCAAGAAGCGACCAGCCAACCTTCCTTTTCAGTCAGAGACCCAGCAAGAGACATATTTCTCCACTTGTCCTAAACCAAAGAAACCTAGAGTCTCTAAGTTCTCCCAGTCCTTCCTGTTCACCTCTCTATCTGCATCCCTGGGTCCTCCACACTCTCTATGACTAATTCTTATCCACTAGTAGATGGCTCCATCCCCTGGTCCAAGGTTAATTTTATTAACACAGTCTCAGAGTTTCACAGTGCAACCAAATATCCCATAACATTTCAATGCATTCAACCCACAGTGCTATTTGCTTTCTCCCAGACTGATTTTTGGTCAGTTGGTATCTACCAGGTTTTGCCACTATGAAATTCTATTTTTTCATCATAATTAGTAAGCATGTAGTGAAGAGTTACATTGAAATTATACAAATTTCCTGCTTCTTGTCATTTTCATCTAACAATTGCAAAAGCCATGAGGGAAGGGTGATTATATTTTATTTCCTATAATCATCTATATCAGACAAGACTCACCCCTAAAAGCAAATGTCATAGTCAAAGTGGGCTAGGTTATTAGAGGTTTTTTGTTTGGCTTTCTCTGTGTAGTCTTGGCTGCCCTGAAACTTACTCTGTAGACCGGGCTGGCCTTGAACTCACAGAGATCCATCTGCCTCTGCTGGGATTAGAGGTGAGCACCACCTCACCTCACAGGTGGGCTTGGTTATTATAAAGACAACAAACAACCCTCAACCCTCAGGGGCTCTACAAAGATAAAGCTTATCTCTTTAGTGCTCACTGGCAGTAGCCAGGGGTCACTGCTCACGCAAGGAATGAACTTTCCTTGACCCAGTATCCATTCCTGAGGGAGTAGAGATTAAGATGAATTATGGTTTGACTCTCAAACTTCTATCTGGAAGAACCACACATTCATGGACAAAATAAAACTCATATGTATGTTCATCTGAAGGAATCTCAGGAGTAACCCCATCCTGAGCTCAACAGAGAGGAAAAGAAATGTGTGTATACAGTTTGACCCCATCTGTGAGTCTTCAGATCTCATGCAAAGTATAGTAAACTGAACTACTCAATATTTTCTTTCTGAAGGCGGACCTAGCCTCTGCTCCCTGTGTTCTCATTTGGCTTTAGAATAGCTTTGGCCATTCAAACATGGGCAGACAGTATTAGTGGTGACACTGTGTGGGGAGGAGCTTTAAAATCCTGGACCTGGGGGCTAGAGAGATGGCTCAGAGGTTAAGAGCACTGACTGTTCTTCTAGAGGTCCTGAGTTCAATTCCCAGCAACCACATGGTGGCTCACAACCATCTATGATGACATCTGGTACCCTCTTCTGTATACTGTATACATAATAAATAAATATTTTAAAAAAAGATTCTGGACTTGAATGGTGGTAGGCAGGGTACATTAGGAGGGTTTCTATTGCTGTGAAGAGACACCATGGTCACAGCAACCATTATAAAGGAAAACATTCCATTAAGGTGGCTTACAATTTCAGAGATTCAATCCATTATCATCATGGTGGGACATGGTAGCATGCAGGCAGACATGATGCTGGAGAGTCCTGCATCTTGCAGGCAACAGGAATCGGTCTGTGACACTGGGGGCAACTTGAACAAAGGAGACGGCAAAGCCAACCCCCCGCAGTGACACACTTCCTCCAACAAGACCACACCTACTCCAACAAAACCATCCCTCCTAACAGTGCCAATCCCTTTGGGGGGGACATTTTCTTTCAAACCACCATACAGGGCCTCAATCCAGTATGGAACATCGAGTTATGATCTGTCAGATTGCATCACAACCAGCCACGGAGCCTTGATGCCGTGGCCAAGGCAACAGCTGAATTTGTCACCAGTTCTGCAGTATGTCTCTGGTGTGCTGGCTGTACTACCAAGGCCTGGTGTCTTAAGGTGACTACTTGGTTCAATGTGATTTCTGGCCCCAAGGCCCAATCCAGGAAGCAAGGCCTGTTCTCCATGAAGCTTTCTACAAATGGGGTTGCAAAACTGCCACCTTAAAGGCATTAGATAGACTCATTCACCTAGTGAAAAGTATTCTTTGATTCCATCACCCCCATCTGACTTCTTCACATTCCAACTGACCCTAACACTGAACTAGACCTCCTCTGATAAAGAGGAAATCTGAGGTTTTTACTGCACAGTTTCTAACCAACATGTCCAATATGGATAAGTCATTTCCAAGTGGACTTCAGTGATCCTTCAGCCATCAAGGGGACAACCCAAGAGCACCCACTGAGACTCTGGCCAACCTGCGCTTTCACTTGGAAATTTGAAGGCTGTACCACAGCAGACACCTGAGCAAAGGCAATCCAAGCAGTCCTTGTATATGGCAAACTCGCCAGCACCATGGAGCTATGAGCCCCCAACATGTAGGGAATGGTCAAAAGAGGAAATGTCGGGAAGAGGAGGGGAACTGGTGTGCAGACTCAAGAACCAGCCGAGCCTTGGAAGAAGGTGAACCAGAAACAGGGTGAAATAGAGCTTGGGTGTCAAGACCCCAGTAAGGGTCAGGTACGGAAACCACCTAAACAGGGTTGGTTACAACTGAAGCCTCGAGAGTGTGCCAAGGCTCTCAGGAAGAGGCTCTGACTGTGGATGGTGGCCAGGGTCCCAAGCAGCCCTACTGCAACACACAGGAAGGGGTTCTGAAACACCACAATGAAAGGTACTCAAGACTGTTGGAACACCTTCAACCTTGTGGGCATGTGAGCTCTGAGCCTCACAGTGCTCACACCAGCCCTGTGGACACCCAGAAGATCAAAGGCTCTGTGGAAGGACAGATTCACAGATCTGAACCAACTCACTCTGAATCAGAACAATCCACCTGTGCTGTGACGAGAGATCAGTCACCAGTCAAAAGTGAGAAGAGGTGTTCAGAGGAGAAATGTTTTCATACAGAGGAGACAATTGGAACATACCTCAAAAATGACAGACAGGGTCACCACCTGACTTTCTATTTCTAGGAGGAGCTCAGGCCCAGATCTGCATAGACAGTGTCAGCAATGGCATTCTCAACAACAGCATATCTATATCTGAGGCCTAGGAAATGGCCCTTAGAGACCAAGAGAAGGGCAGAGGGCTGGACCATGGCCCTGATGTCCCAGCAGACATGGAAAAGGAAATCAGTTGTGGGCTAGGCCCAGGGCTAGAAGGTGGGATCTTGAGTTGTGCCTTCAAACTGCGAATTTCTCAGGAAGACAAACAGATGCTGAAGGACACCCAGTGGATCAATGACCAAGACATCAATTTTTATATGGATCTTCTTATGGAAAGAATCAAAATCAAGGATATACATCAGGTCTCGTAATATCTTCTTCTACACCCAATTAAAGTGTGGAGGCTTCAGGTCAGTCAACAGATGGACCCAGGCAGAAAACCTCTTTCTAAAGGAACTTATTCTGGTGCCAATTCACCTGGATGCTCACTGGAGCCTGGTGGTAATAGACCTAAGAAAGTATTGTTTACCTGGATTTCATGGAACAGAAAAGTCAGATATCCTGGAAATGATTTTCCAGTATCTGCAGAATGAGAGCAAAGCCTGAAGGAAAATTATCTGAACCCTTTGGAGCGGAGACAATCCAGACTGATAGCAGAGGAGATTCTTCAGCAGCAGAATGGGAGTGATTGTGGGATGTTTACTTGTAAATATGCAGATTATATTTTCAGAGGCCAACCATCATCTTCTGTGAGCAGCACATGCCTCTGTTTAGAGAGAACATGCGGTGGAAATCCTGTAGCAGCATCCCCTGGCTGCTGAGGCTGCTCTGCAGTCTTCCATGAACTGGACAATGTCACATACTTCAGAGAGAGTGGGCTGAAGAACTATAGACAGGTTCTGAGCTGTAAAGAGTGGGTGATGTCTCATTTTCTCCTGTGTAGTGCTAACTTGGGGGGAGCTGCAAATGAGGCAATCTATAAACATATGTACCCCCAAGTTAGAAACTATGGGACCCACAAAGCAAAACATGCTCACAAGCATGCTGTTTTAAAGATTTTGTGACTGAGAAGCTGGGGAGATGGCACAGTGGTTAAGAGCACTGACTGTTCTTCAGAAGGACCAGAGTTCAATTCCAAGCATCCACATGGCAGCTAACAATTGTCTGTAATTCCAAGATCTGACACCCTTACACAGTTATACATGCAGGCAAAACACCAATTTACATAAAATAAAAATAAAAGATTTTGTGACTGAGGTCAATGTTGGATTCTTTCAATGGTTTTTCAATTTTCCTGGTTTTGTTCACAAGTTTTAGCTAGCTTGCTGTTGATGCTTTCCAGTGCTTTTTAATGTTGGATTCTCAATTGCCTGTTTGAACTATTTATTTCTGAAAGGAATGCCAACCCAATTGCCAGTTTATGCTGAGACTCCGGCTGGTTGCCTTTCAGTAACATAGACTCTACAGGACTTTCCCAGTACTACTGAACCATGACCATTGGGCCTGGGACATAGGCCATCTCAGGACATCAGACCAGGAGTATTAAAAAAAAGAGTCACAGACATTTCAAGATAATTTATTGCCTTGAACTAAGGACATCTACCTCCTTCTTGAACGTTGACTGATGTAATTGTAATGCTAAATGTGCATTTTTTTTTTAATTTAACTTTAACACATTGGTGTTTTGCCATGGGTGTCAGGTCCCCTGGAACAGGAACTACAGACAGTTGTGAGCTGCCATGTGGGTGCTGGGATTGAATCTGGGTCCTCTGGAAGAGCAGCCAGTGCTCTTAGCTGCTGAGCCATCGCTCCAGCCCCTGAATGTGCATTTTTTTTAATCCAGGTCTCCTTTAATATAAAGGTCAGCCTTGGAAAGACTGCACTGAATTGCTTTTGTTCAAAAGTGCTTTTCAATTTATATTCAAGCATTAGTTAACATATGGACTTCATGATTGCCTTGTTAGTTTTGGTTTGCAAACCAGGTGAGATGTTTATAAAAAATATTTCTAGGGCCAGATGTGATAGAGCATGCCTTTAATCCTAGCACTGGGGTAGCAAAGGCAGGGTTCTCAGTTCCAGACTAGCCTATAGCAAATTCTAGGCCAACGACCATGGCAACCCTTATAAAGAAAAACATTTCACTGGGGCTGGCTTACAGTTCAGAAGTTTAGTCCATTATCGTCATGGCTGGGAGCGTGGTAGCATGCAGACAGACTCAATGCTAGAGAAGGAGCTGAGAGTCCTATACTGGATCCACAGGCAACAGAAAGACAGTGAGTCACTGCACATGGCTTGTGTATATGAAACCTCAAAGCTCACCCCCAGTGACATTTCCTCCAACAAAGCTACACCTACTCCAACCAGGCCACACCTTCTAATAATGCAACTCCCGATGGGCCCATTTCCATCCAAACCACCACACCCCTACTAACACAGATTATGCAGTTGAGTTTCTCACATTTTAGGAAATCATAGGAGTCAGAGCACCCCTGAGTATAATGGATAAACTTTGGGAAAGCCACCTTTCTGATAACTTACAGCAAAGAAAGTATCTTCTGTTTTTCCAAACAAAACTAAATTTTTGCATCATTTCTTTGTTACATATTTGTCGGGGGAATTCCTACAGAGCTGCAGCTGGCCTGATTCTGGAGTGTTAGCCTCTAGCTTTGATGTGACTTTTGTGACTGCTATCTTTTATCTACAATACCTTCTCTTTAAAGACTTATCTGAGAGATTCCTAGGGGTTCAAAGCCTCTGCAAAACTTGGTTGAGGGAAACCCTGGTATTTCTTAACTGACAATTGGCATAAAATAAAAATAAATATTTTTTTTAAAAAAAGTCTAAAGGTAATGGCAAATATTTATTTCTTTTACTCTGAACACCTGAGTTTGGGCCCAGGACCTACAAGATGAGAGAACAGACTTGTCCTAGCTGACCTCTGACCTCTACCTTCTTGCCGTGACACACAAACATATACATATGCACCCAAAATTAAAAAGTATATTAAATAAAAGTTTTAAAGAAACATGTGACTACAGCTGACAAGGGAAATCTAAATTGAAACAAAAAAACCTCCATTTAACTTTATTGTTTTCTTATAAACGTACTGAAACCAAGTTAGGATTTTCTAGGCAAAACAGCTCCATCTGGGGCCTCGCTAGCTTCTCCCTCGGGGACACAGACTCAGGCAAGTGAGAGTTAAAAAAGGCGAGACACCTGTCCCAATGGAGAAAGGAAGGAACACCTGGAAAGCAGTGCAGAGAAGGAAACCAGGAGGCCATGGGAGGGGAAAGTGGAGGGAGGCTCTGCCTCCAATGGGCTGCTGGTTCTAATAGTCAACCTGTTCCCAGGGGAGAGGGATACAGTGGCAACACTCTAGAAACTAGGACAAGGCTCAGCAAGGCTAGATTGTATCTCCTGAGACCCAGCTCTGACGACACTCTTTCCAGGAAGTTTCCCCATCCAGTTTGGATGAGAGGCAGCCTGAAAGGCACATACAGTAGCCTATGCACATCACGCAAATTCATTAGTTCTCTCGCTTACCCTGGACCAGTCACATGTTAACTAAACATGAGCGGCTAGACAGTAAACAAGTCCCGGCAGTTCTTAACTCCAAACGTTTGTTTGCAAGGGTGTGAGCTCCCGTTCCTCCCACACGCGCTGGGCAGACTAGGTGTTTAATGAACGAGAAGGTGGCTTGAAGCTGTGTTTCTATAGAGGGGCCAGTTGTCAAATCTGCGGCCCCGATGTGGGAAGCAGAAGGTAGACAGGATGAGAAGGGGATGAGCTCAGTTATCTGAAATTCTATCACCATCCCCAGCTTTCCCGCGCAGCTGCTTTCACTGACAATAAGAGGTGGGGAAGTCCTGGACGGGATGGGGAAGGTATTCCTCCTTTCTCCGGGGTAGAAGGAGGGACGTGAGAGCCTGGAAAGGAGCCTGCCCGCCCGCGATCCTCACCAGGTCAATGGCCACGACGTCCCGCAGAGCCACGACCCTCCGGATGGACTTGGGCGGGTTCTCGGTTAGGTAAATGAGCCGATCGCTGAGCACGACATACTTGAACGTGTGCTTCTCGGCATCGGACACCACGATGCACGGCTCGTAGGCGCGGACGGCGTCGTAGACCTCGGGCGGCAGGTGCCGCCGCAGGAACGCGTCCAGACGGCTGTTCGTGCGCGCCGGGAAGCCAGACCGCGCGGGGCTGGCCATGCGGCACCCGCGGCCAGGCAGAGTGCCGACGATGGCCGTGCCTCCACGACACACGGTGGAACCCGCGCGCGCCACAAAGCCGCGCCAGCCGCCTCCGCCACTACTGCGCCCGGACGCTGGGAGCCGGCCCACAGCAGCAGGAAACCGCTCTGTCGTCTGGTTTCCGAGCCCCCTGCCCCGCCTGGTCCCGCCCCTAATCTCTGTCCCCACCCTACACAGCGATGGGCGTGGCAAGACTAAGGTCTTTCTGGTAGGGTTGATTGACAATCAAGAACTACTCAAGGGTCTGAGAAAGAATAGTTAGGTCCCCCCTTTCCCTCCCCCCTCCAGCTACTGAGCCACATGGTCTTGAACAAACTCCATTGATAATGAAGGCCAGTTTTAATCTGATTTCTTCTTACAGAGAAACTTGAAGCATGGAGTTTTGCCGATTTGAGCATCCTATAGTGACAGATTTCACATTTGACCGGAACACTGCCTGGTTTATATGACCATAACACTGACTTTCCAACTTGCTCAGAAGCAGGACTCTGTCTCAAAGAGACTCACAAATTGTTCCAGTAATGCAGGTCCGTTGTAACCGTGTACCTGTGTTCCGGAGAAAACTATGGAAAATGAATACTGGATTGAAGGGCTCTCTGGAAACTGAAGCTGCTGGGTTGATGGATGTGGATTATGTGGCCCTAGCTATGAAAAGCACTGTTGACATTTTCCGGTCAGGAGGAGCACGGTATGTCAAGTTAGTGAGAAGAGCAGAGCAGAAACTTGTCCTAGGTGTACCCTTCTATTTTTATTTCAAATCCTAGAGAAGCCATCTTTTTTCCCCTTCCCATTTATCTAAAGGCCCGAGGATGGAGTCAGGTGGCCCATACTGTAGGCCTAGCATTCCAGAGACTGAGGCCTTCCGGTGGTCACAAGCTGGAGGTGTCTTTGTTGGTCCTGGAGTACACAGCAAGACCCCTGTTTCAAAAATAAATATACAGAAAAGATACAATGAAACCATATTATCTCTCTGTTTGCTAACAGACCTTAATAAAATCTGATGTTCCTTATGGTGATAGTATCCTTCCTTTCATATTTTACTAGTATCTACTAAATATTGTAAACAATTTCAAATCCATTGAGGGAGAGGAGTATAAATGAATTTGAATGTATAACCAGATACCCGCTACCATGAGGAAAGAGAAGTGCTAGGCCTAGTTAAACAAAGCAGCAATAAATAAATAGACACATTATTTCTTCTCAGTCTGTATTCGGTAAGAGTAGGGAACAAGTGCCACCTGCTGGCACAGTCTCAAAGGGTCCTAGAGTTTACCCTAGAGTTTATCTATCCTATAGATAGCCATGGGCTACAAACCCATTGATAAAGATTGTTCGGCAATTTCAGCCATAGAAAGACAAACCCTCATCTGTGCCTAATAGTTACCCCCACAATAACAGCTCGGTATCAAATGACTGTAACAACAGAGGTAGAAAATAAAGACCCAGAGGGAAAGCCTCACTTCAGACCACTGTTTTTGTCTCTGGGTTTCTTGTTTTATATCCACTTCAAAGGCCCAAGACAAACAGAATGGCTGGACCATGACCAGAAGTGGCAGTGCACCCGTTGGATGTACCAAAAAGCCCACTAGCAACCAATCAGCTTTTAGTGACCAAGACACCAACCTTAATCAACCTCAAATTGAAGCGTGCAAAAATGGGTCTGGTGGTGACTTCATGTAAGCTTGATGACTCACAGAGAAGGCAGTGTCATGGTTTCCAGGTTGCCAGGGAAACGGCAAAATTTAGCTTGCAGGGAAGGGGTTAACCAGAAAGGAATGCTTACTGGATTTGGAGCCTGGAGGATTGAATTAGGTTACTAATGTAATTACTAACCTGTTACTCACTATCTGTGAGATTTTTTTAGCGGGGGGGGAGGGGGGGAGGGGGGGAGGGGGGATCAGTTTACCTTGGGAAGCCTAAGTTTCATCACATGTGAAATGCACCTACAAACACTGGCACTGTCTGCCCAAGTGAGGAAGTGAGGACCAGAGAGTATTACACTGAAGCGCTCATGTTCCCCTAGGTTTTTCTAGTCTCTCCATAGGTAGCTAACCCAAATGCCCAAGATAA
The DNA here is from genome assembly GCA_004025045.1 of Sigmodon hispidus. Classification (NCBI taxonomy): domain Eukaryota; kingdom Metazoa; phylum Chordata; class Mammalia; order Rodentia; family Cricetidae; genus Sigmodon; species Sigmodon hispidus. Next base: position 412,939 of record PVIH01000184.1, read on the forward strand.
GCAGTTACTCCTTATTTTCTAAGCCCATCCAAACTTAAGAAACATGTGGCATACATTCTGAGCAACCAAGCATTTGATAACCATTTCTACAAGAATAGAGCATTACTTGTGTGTGGGTAACCTCAAAAGGCACAGTCACTATCATCAAAATAGACTGATGGGCTTCTGTCCATGGGTAGCTGATGGAATTAACTTGAAAGCATATTTGTTAAGAGAATAACAGTGTAAAAGCTGTGGAACTGGGTTCAAATTCCAGCCCTCCTACTCAGTAGCTAAATGACCTTGAGAGGTACTCAACATCAGTTTCCCAGTCTGTGAATAAACCTTGTCCAGAAAAAAAGGCAGGGGGGAGGCTGGAGAGCTGGCTCAGTGGTTAAGAGCACTGACTGTTCTTCCAGAGGACCTGAGTTTGATTCCCAGCATCCACATGGCAGCAAACAACTGTCTGTAATCCCAAGATCTGACACCCTTACACAGTTATACATGCAGGCAGAACACCAATGCACATAAAATAAAAATAAAAAAGGAAGTCCCAACAGATAGAATGTGTTGAGACATTCACAGAGAGAAATACTTATCAACCAACAGTACATGGAGATACATTATGTGAAGAAGACAACCTAGGCTTGAGACATTGCCTTAGTCACTGTGGACTGAGAGAGTTAAATAACAAACATATTCTCAAGTTCTGAAGTCTGTAAATCCAAGATGAAAGTATTATCTGATCCAATTCCCAGCACCCATATGGCAGCTCACAACTGTCTGTAAACTCAAGTTCCAAGGGATCTGATACCCTCACACATACATTCAGGCAATATATGAATGTACATAAAATAAAAATAAATTTAAAAAAAGGATTAGCGGGGCTGGAGAGATGGCTCAGCGGTTAAGAGCACTGTCTGCTCTTCCAGAGGACCCGGGTTCGATTCCCAGCACCCACATGGCAGCTAACAACTGTCTGTAGTTCCAGTTTCAGGCAAACATCAAGGCAAATAAATAAATAAATAATAAATAAATAAATAAAGTTTAAAAAAAAAAAAAAAAAGGATTAGCCTACAGAACCAGTGCGGTATGGTGGCTAAGGCCTGTATTCCCAGGACTTGGAACACAGAAGAAGAGAATATGGTCATGATGGCCTCAGGGCCCACAAAGGGTAAAGAGTTTTAGAACAGCCTGTAGCACCAAGAAAGATATTGTCTCACAAACAACAAAAAAGTATAGAATGAACTGTAGGGAATTAGCCTAGCATCAAGTGTTCAGGGTGGAAATGGGTAACTCTTTTTTTTTTTTTTTTTTTTTTTTTTTTTTAACTTTTACTTATTTGCCTTGGTGTTTGCCTGGAACTGATACTACAGACAGTTGTGAGCTGCCATGTGGGTTCTGGGAATTCAACTCCGGTCCTCTGGAAGAACAGTCAGTGCCCTTAACCGCTGAGCCATCTCTCCAGCCCCAGAAATGGGTAACTCTTGAAGGGGCAGGAATACACAAGAGAAAATCAAGTGACTACAAATAGCCCTTAGGACCACAGTAAGAAAGCAAAATGAGGAGTGTGGCTGAAGAAAACAGAATGGTCAAAGAAGGCAAAGGAACCTAAAACCATTGTGCCAGAAATGATGAGTAAAGAGAATTTCAAGGTGAAATGTGGTGATGTAGTTATATATTTATAATACATCAGCCTGGAATATCAACCTGAAATATCAGAACAGATCCACCCACAGTCAAACCATGAAGGTCAGAGAGTAGTGACTCACACCTTTAATCCTTACTCTAGGATTATGATACAGAGTTGAACCAAAATGTGAAACAGCTGGGCAGGGAAGATATTTAAGGCAGGAAGAGGCAAAGATTCAGGCATTCTCTAGGAGCAACTAGTCAGGCTGAGGACCCTTGAAGACAGCACTTACCCTGTTTGCCCTGGGAGGTTGGCTGTGTGAGAATTCACTGTGGTCTGTTTCCTCTCTCTGATATTCCAGCTTTTCCCCAATATCTGGCTTTGGGTTTCCATTATACACCAACTAGAATTTGTGCAATAGTGAAAGAAACAGTCAATAGCACAGTTGAAAGAAATGCATAAATTAAAAAAACTGGCCATTGAGTTGGTGTGATGCTAGCCCTGGCTGTCAACTGTCCTAACCTGGAATCAACTAAAACCCAAGCAGCCTACAGCAATTTTCTTGATGGAATCCTCTGAGGTTGTGGAAGCCTACGCAAAATCTGGTCCACACCTTTTGGTGGCAGCCTTCATCAAAGGATTTGGAAGAAGGAAGCTTTTGCTTTTTTGGCTGCTTGCCCTAGCTCCTCTTGTGAGTAAGCTAATTTATCCAGTTGCTGAGACATTCCTTCTATAGTATTAGATCCTACTTCCTTGAGATTCCTATATGGAAGAAGACCAGTAGCTCTTTAGGAATTCCCAGGGACTCCAGCACCATATTAAAACTGCTGAGACATCCGGCTACTGAATTCTTGACCTTTCTCTTGGATACAGTCATCTTCTCCAACAAGAAATATGGTTTGCTAGAGTTAAGAAATTCTGAATCAAGAGACCAGACTATCAACTTCCTATTTAGTTTCTGAGCAATGAGTTTAGAACAGATTTTCTTCATCTGTCAATGTAAAGTGATGGTGATGCTGATTCTTGTTAAAAAAGGACCATAAGAACATGTGAGAAAAGATGGTGAAAGTGTTCCCCATTTTGTTTCTTTTTGGTTGTTGTTTGGTTGGTTGCTTTAAGAAAGGGGGGAGGGAGCTAGAGAGATGGCTCAGAGGTTAAGTGCACTGATTGTTCTTCCAGAGTCCTGAGTTCAATTCCCAGCAACCACATGGTGGCTCACAACTATCTATGATGACATCTGGTGCCCTCTTCTGTATAATGTATAATAAATAAATAAATCTTTTTTGTTTTTTTTAAAAAGAAGGTTTTTATAGGTAGTTTTTGGAGCCTATTCTGGAATTCACTCTGTAGAGACCAGGCTGTAGAGACCAGACAAAGATCCACTTGCCTCTGCCTCGGCATTGAAGGTGTGAGCCATCATCGCCTGGCCACTATATTCTTTCAAGTACTCTGGCAACTGGAAGAAAAAAGAGGTAGGGGCAGAGAGCATGGTGGTTCACTTGTATAATCCCAGCTGGAACAGAAGGGGGTAGCCTGGGGTACCCAACAGATCTTGCCTCTATAAACAAAATATATGAGAAGATGTTTATAGAAAGAACTGACTTCATAGTGCACTTTGTACTATCTCCTGACATAGTGGAATTAACTTGCACTGCATGAGAACCAGGAGCTGATGGAACTCTAAGAGTGACCTATAGTTTTGGAGCATACCTCTGATGCTCGACCTCTGTTGTGAACTTGTCCCTTCATCTACAAAGTCAGGAATAGACTGAAGAGATGTGCTTGAGTACTTTCAGCAGACCCATTTGGTTCCAGCACCCTTGTCCTGTTGCTCCCAACCGCCCGCACCTCCAGCTCAAAGGGATCAGGAGCCCTCTAAGCCCCCGGACAGGTGTGCTGGGATCAAATTCAGGATCCCTGGAAGAGTAATATTCTCTCTCTCTCTCTCCCTCTCTCTCTCTCTCTCCTGTCCTGGAACTCAGTCTGTAGACTAGATTGCCTCACCCTCCCAAATGCTGGAGTTAAAGGTATACACCACCCCACCCCTGCTCCTGTTGTGAATTTTTTGGTAATGTCCACTCTCTAACTGCTGATACGTCTGTCCATCCCTGAGGCCTGACATTTCAAACAATTAAAAATGTGATGTATATGCAAAGCTATATACAAAATGCTGTGTCTCGAATATAGTCAGATGTTATATAGGAATATCCTTTTAGAGCAAACAAGTGTGCCCACTTGCAAAACGTCGAGGCAGGCAAGGCCTGGAGACTCTTCATTGGAGGATCCAACCAGCCTGACCACCTACTGTGAATACTGCTGTTGGAAATGCACACAGCCTAGGGGAGGGGTTAACTCTGGGAGGTTCCAACTCTGTGGCTACAGAGAAGCCATCATCCTAGATGGGTAAGATTTTCAGTGCAGTCTTTTTTTTTTTTTTTTTTAAATAGTTATTATGTATACAGCACACAGAAGAGGGTACCAGATCTCATTATAGATGGGTGTGAGCCACCATGTGGATGCTGGGAATTGAACTCTGGAAGAATAGTCAGTGCTCTTAACCTCTGAGACATCTCTCCAGGCCCCCAGTCTTTTTTTTTTTTTTTTTTTTTTTTTTTTTTTTTTTTTTTTTTTTTTTTTTTTTTTTTTTTTTTTTTTTTTTTTTTTTTTTTTTTTTTTTTTTTTTTTTTTTTTTTTTTTTTTTTTTTTTTTTTTTTTTTTAATGTGAATTGGTGTTTTGCTTGCATGTATCTGACACCCTTACACAGTTATACATGAAGGCAAAACACCGATTCCTATAAAATAAAAATAAAAATAAAAATAAAGACTCCTCTGGCAAAAAATTTAGTGACATCAGTAAATAAATTTAGCTGTTACATGGTCACACCAATTTTGCCCTGCTTCTTCCAGGCCCTCCTGACTCTACTCACAAGTTTTGTCTAGTTCTTTTTTTGTGGCCCTAGGGCTGTGAATCTCAACCTTCCTAGTGCTGTGACCTTCAACACAGTTCCTCAGAGTGTAGTGACCCCAGACCATAAAATTATTTTTGTAACTGTGATTTTGCTACTGTTATGAGTCATAATGTAAATAATCTGTTTTCCAATGGTGTTAGGTGACCCCTGTGAAAGGGTCATCTGACCCCTCCCACCCAAAGGAATACAGACCTACAGGCTGAGAATCCCTTACTAGGGTGTGGTGCAAGCCAACTACCACTGAGTTACATCTCTCGACCTCTTTATTTACTTTTTACTTTTTAAGATAGGGTATAGCTATTTTGTCCCGGCTGGCCTTGATTTGAGAGCCTTTTTCATATTTATTTTTATTATTTTATGTGAACTGGTGTCTTGCCTGCATGTATAACTGTGCAAGGGTGTCAGATCTTGGAATTACAGACAGTTGTTAGCTGCCATGTGGATGCTGGGAATCGAACTCAGGTCCTCTGGAAGAACAACAGTCAGTGCTCTTAACCGCTGAGCCATCTCTGCAGGCGGATTTGAGAGCCTCTTCTCTCAGCTTCCCTAGCAGCTTGAATCACAAGCTGTTCATTCTTCATGGCAGTCTCTGACTGCATCCAGCCTGTATTCAGTATCCACTGAATAAATGGGTATTGAATCTAAATGTTGAGTTAGCTGTGGTGGCAGTGGCAGGCAGATCTCTGAGTTCTAGGACATAGTGAGACACTGTCTATAAAAAATAAAACAAGGGGCTGGAGAGATGGCTCAGCGGTTAAGAGCACCGTCTGCTCTTCCAGAGGACCCGGGTTCAATTCCCAGCACCCACATGGCAGCTAACAACTGTCTGCAGTTCCAGTTCCAGGCAAACACCAAGGCAAATAAATAAAGTTTAAAAAAATAAATAAATAAAACAAAATCTAAATGTTGAATTCACTGTGTCGTTTCCTCTGGGATTGTTTTCATTATAGAGGGATGACACAAGGTATTAAAGAAAGGGAGTTGAAACATTTCACCCTGCAAGTAAACTCTTTACTCTCAGGAAGTAAACAACTCAAAGGTTTCCATGTCTTTACGTCATTTCTCTTCCTGGGAGTAAGTAGTAAAAGTCATCGGTTCCCTAAACTAGATTTTCATGGATGGTATTCTTACTCTGAACTGTCATCACAAGCTATGTTTAATAGACGTATTAACTAACAATCCTTACAACAGCCAGACCCCCCAGCTTCCTGGAACCCCAGTACTCTGGAGCTAAAGGTTGGAGGCCTGCAAGTTTCAGGCTAACCAGATACATAGTGAACTTCTGTCTTTAAATAAAGGAAGTGAAAGCTTACTCTTTGATGTTGGTACTATCCCACTTGACATAAAGTAAGTCAACTGAGATGGACTTAGTAACATACCTGATGCCAACAATAATGAAGGAGCAGACTTGGGATTTCAAGCAGCTGGAGTTTATACTGCTCCCCCAAAGTAACAGTAACTTGGGATCAAGTAAATAAAGCAACATTTGAAGACATGAACACGAAAGCACTAGGCTTCTTATGAACACTTTTCTTTTGTTGTTTTTTCAAGACAAGGTTTCTTTGAGTAATCCTGGCTATCCTGGAATTTACTCTGTAGACACGGCTGGCTCCTAACTGAAAAGAGATCTGCTTGACTCTGCCTCCCAAGTGCTGGGATTAAAGGTGTGCACCGCCATCACTTGAAAGCTTTTCTATTCGCGAACGAAATTAGTCACATCTATACAGGGCATGGTGGCTCATTCCGGTAATTCCAAGGACTTGGGATGTTGAGGGTGGAGAGTTGCTAGAATTGAGGCCAGCCTGGATTAAATTAAAACAAACGAACAAACACAACGAGTAACTAGCCTGGCTACAGAGTGTGATTCTGCGTCAAAAGCAAAAAAGTAAAAATACAGTGAATTTTAAAAAGCTGTCAGCACTCAACAGATCACGCTTGTGGACTGTTGGCACGTGGAACCCGGGGAAAGGGCTCCTAACTGACTCAACACGTGGTTTAAACCACATCCACTCTCCAGTATCAGGAGCACGGCACTCGAAGCCATCCGCCACCTGGGCAGTCCTTTCTAGAAGACGTGGATCATACTCGAGAACGCTGATTAAAGCAGGGTCCACCATGGTCCGGTCATTTAATATCCTAGAGGACCTCAGGAACCTGCGGAGAGGAGGGCCGGATGCAGTCTCCCGACATGCACCACAGCCCCGTCGACCACGCCCCTGACCCCACCCACTGGGGGGAGCTCCAAGAAGCACGTGTGCGGCCCGCCGCCTGGGAAGCGTCTCTTTGCGAGTGCGTTGCATGCTGGGAATTGTAGTCCCCGGGGCCCAGCCCGCGGGCGGCCGTCTTGCACTCTCCATGAGGCTGCTGCTGGCGCCGGTCCTCGCGGCACGACGCGGGGGGCGTGCCTCGCGCTGACTCAGCGGCGGCGTTAGCGGGCCCTTGCGCAGTTTTCCTTCCAAGGCCGCCGACCCCGCCCGCCTGCTTGCCAACCTTGCCCATCCCCGATCCCAGCCACGCAAGAGACGGCGCCCGGGGACGCCGAGCGCCTAGGCGAGGAGCGTGGCCCGGGCCAGCTCCGGTGCTAACGTTGTGGCTTGTAGCGGAAGACTACAGCGACAAGGACGAGGGCCGCTCGCCCCACTCCCTTGCGTGCGGCGCCGCTCCCTGCGGCTGGCTGGCCCTCGGGGGCGCCGGCGTGGAAGAGAGATTGGAGTGATGGTGATTGGAGGCTGGGGGCGGAGGGCCGGGGATCCTGCGTGGCTGGGCGAGCCAGGCTTGGGGTTGGAGGGGACGAGCGGTGGCGGCCACGTCCCGAGTGCGTGGTGGTGGCTGCCGGTTGCCGGGTGTTTCATCACCCGAGTGGCCACGAGGCTTCGCCCAGGGAGGGATCGGGGGCGAGGCCAGCCTAGGAGGCTGTCTCCCAACCCTATTTGTGATAGTTTGGGAGTGCGCCCCACCAAAATCAACTTCAAGTTTATATATCCCCCCCACACACACACCCCGGGCCAAATAGGAGGGAAAAAAAGTGATATTTCTGCGTAGTAATTTGCCAGCAGGGACAGCCCTTTTCCTCCCTCTTTCCTTCTCTACAGTCGTGCAGCAGTGGAGAAGCGTCATGTTTCCCTGTAACCTGAAAAACGAGTACTTTTTGAAAGCCTTAATTAGTTGTTACTGGGGGAAGTTACGTTGTATTAAAGCGACTTGTCAACTTGATGTTAAAAAGCTAGAAAGATTAAGTCAGCCTCAAACAAGCTTAAGTAGGTGTGGAGGAATTTTCCACGTTGTTCGATTCTTGAACTTGATGGAGGAATTTTCCAGGTTGTTCGATTCTTGAACTTGATGGCTAAGGAAAAATTACAGCTTCATAGTTTATTTCTCGCCTTCCCCCCCCCCCCCACTTCTTCCACCTTTGCCGGGAGTATAAAATGTTTACCATATTGTAACAATGTTTAAGCCTGCAAGGCTCTGTGGGTCAGAATACTAAGCCCCCTTTTCCAGTCTTTCTTATGAAGTTGTTACCTTTTCAACATTAGCTTTTGCTTTTCCATGCTTTGTTCACAGATAGATGAACATTTTATTTTGATCACCCTATTGCTTTTTCCGAATGTGTAGATGTTGAGAGTTCATGAGGGACTCCTAAGGAGAACTGTAACAAGTTTGCTTAGGGCTTTTTTTGTTGTGTTTTTTTTTTTTTTTTTGGTTGGTCATGTGTTTCCGCAGGGCCCCTTTTTTCTTTTTTTTTTCTTTTTTTTCCCTTGTCAAGATTAGAGTGAAGTGGCAAAGCTTAAGCCGTTTTTCCAGAAGCAGTGGCTAGGTGAAAGGAAGTTTTAGAAGGTTTCTCAATCAGGGGTCTACCGAAATTCTTAAACTGACTTTTCTCTCTGAGCTTTTCTCTCTGAGTATTATAGGAGGAATAATACTTTACTTTTCCTGATGGAACCATTTTGCTTTTCCATCTGTTCAAAATACCTTTCTGGTTCAAGAATGCTTCAAAGAAAATAGTTTATCCTGCTTGCCTGCCTCTGTATTTATAAGCTGTTAGAGGCATGCTTTGCCTACACTGTAGCTTTCAGGACTTCATCTCTGATAAAAAGGAATGCATACTTTTGTCTTCTGTGTAACCTCAATTATTGTTTTGTTTTTGGGACAAAATCTCACTGTAGCTCTGGCTAGCCAGATAATCTGTATGTAGATATACCAGGCTGGTTTTGAAGTCACAGATCCTCTGCCTCCTACTTCCCAAGCAGTGGGATTAAAAGATGCTACCTTGACTAATCACTGGGTTGGTTGGTTGGTTGGTTGGTTGGTTGGTTGGTTTGTGTGTGTTGGGTTTGTTTTGTTTTTTGAAGCAGAGTAACTGTCTTGGAACTCCAGGCTGAACTCACCCAAGATCCTCCTGCCTCTGCCTCCGTAGTGCTGGGATTAAAGACAGCAACCCAGCTGGGTTTTGTTTTTTAATGACAGGATTAGACTCTAGATCTAGGACTTAAAATTTACATTTATGTATTTGTCTTGTATATATACAAGTGTGTGTGTTGGGGGGGTATACAGAAGAATCAGTTTTCTTCTACTGTGTAGATCTTGGAATCAAGTGTCATTACCCAGAGCTGTCTCCTTGCTTCAAACCCAGAGTTTTTAAAACCTGCATTTGTAAATTCCAGGAACATAGTGGTGCATATTTCCCAGTCCTTGTTCTTGAGGGTTAATGAGAGAAAGCTAGCAGGCACTGAGCTTAGAAAGGATATCCAATACAGCTCAGTCAGGTCAGACAGCAGAGGGCAGAGCCGTATTATTGCTTGAGGTATTATTGCATGAGGTGATCTGTAAATTGACATTTAAAGGCCTTGCAGGGTTTAACCACATACCTGAAAAGAGTCATGTGTGCAGAGATGCGTAGGATGCCATGGAGAGCTGTGTAAATATGGTGTGGCTGGCCTTGCCCAGTATCTTTTAGAATGGTAAAGGTTGGTTGTTTAGAAGTGTTTGAATCTTAATCTTGTGAGCAGTCAGGATTTAGATGGCCTTGCTGAGGTCTGCAGATTTGCTGAGAATGGTGAGAGAGGAGATCCACCTCATATCCTGATTTTGATTCAAAATTCAAAAGAACCATGGAAAACAGTAAAGTATAGGGATTCTGTGTCCTGGCCCTGGCCTCACCATTCCTAAAAGACTTCACAGGACAGCCCTTGTCCATCTCTTTAAGTTCTCTTTAGCACTGGTGATTTAAAAATAGATAAATAGGGGGCTGGAGAGATGGTTCAGAAGTTAAGAGCACTATCTGTTCTTCTGGAGGACCTGAGTTCAATTCCCAGCAACCACATGGTGGCTCACAACCATCTATGATGACATCTGCTACCCTCTTCTGTATACTGTATACATAATAAGTAAATCTTTTTAAAAAAAGATTAATAAAAAAAGCTTTGTAGCTTTGTGAATAGAAATGTAAGGCCTGATTTTCTAACTCTCTTGCAGTGCTCCAGAAAATGTCACTTTTGTGTTTAATGTGTCCGTATGTGCCTGTGTGTGTGTGTGCAGCTGAAAACCAAAGGTCTATATCAAGTGTCTTCCTCCTTTGTTGTCACTATATAACTTTTTAAAAACAATTTTCTTTTTTTAAATATATAATTTTTTATTATTTTATGTGAATTGGTGTTTTGCCTGCATGTATAACTGTGTAAGGGTGTCAGATCTTGGAATTACAAACAGTTGTTAGCTGCCATGTGGTTGCTGGGAATCGAACTCAGTTCCTCTGGAAGAGCAGTCAGTGCTCTTAACCGCTTAGCCATCTCTCTAGCCCCAAAAAACAATTTCATATATGTACATAATGGATTCTCTTTACTCACCTGTCTCCCACCTTTGTAAACACTCCGCACCACACTTTAAAAAAAAAAATTTATTTATCATGTATACAGCACACAGAAGCGGGTACCAGATGTCATCATAGATGGTTGTGAGCCATTATTGTGGTTTCTGGGAACCGAACTTCGAACCTCTGGAAGAACAGACAGTGCTCTTGGCCCCTAAGTCATCTCTCTAGCCCCTTTAGACAGGATCTTAATGAACCTGGAGCTCCCCAATTTGTATAGAGTAGCTATCCAGAAAGCTTGGAGGATCTGCCTGGTGTTTTCTCCCCAATTCTACCCACACCTAATTTTTCCATGGGTGCTACTTTATCCTGGTTCAGAAGGAAGCACTTTCCCCGTTCGTGAGAACATAGCATTCACATTTTAAGTTTATTTTGTGTGCATGAAGAAAAGCATGTTGTATTATCAAAGAACCAGCTGCCTTTGGGAGCTTACCATGTTCTAGTTTGAGAATGTTAGACGCTTGTTATGAAATAGATTACTTTCCATTGATTTAGGGGAAAGGGAAGCTGGTGTAAGATAGGGGAGTTCTGAATACATTTTTGAATTGGCTGGCAAGAACAGAGACCTATAAAAGGCAGAATTAACTCATTGTCAAAGCGCTAAATGACTGGTTTTTCAATCTCTAGCCATTCCTCTTTCTTACCCTACTTGTAGACACTCCAGTGAGAGTATTAACCTCTGAGGTAAACCATTCTAATTGTTTTTTCCAAGGCAGAGTTTCTCTATGACAATCCTGGAATTCACTCTGTAGACCAGGCTGGTTCACACTCACTGAGATGCACATGCCTCTGCCCCCCAAGTGCTGGGATTAAAAGCATGCACTACCTAAAGGTGTCCGCTACCACTGCTGGGCCCATTCTGATGTTATAGAAGATGTTTTATGATCATAGTTGAGAATAGGGAAATTGTTACAATCACTAAAAACAAGGGAAAATAGATATCATTTTCACCAGGCATGTATTATGCAGCAGTCACAACACTGCGTGAATGCTTCTAGAAGAGTTACTTTTTGTACTTGGCTAGAGAGCTTTGCAGGACAGTACAACCTGAGAGCCTTAATGGCATACATACTTGTTTAGACTCTCCAAAATCAGATACTGGACGTGTGCTGCAGGGTCCACTCTGTTCTGGTGAGAAGTAGGCTCCCTTGAGTTTAGGGTGGACTTTGTCTCTTCAAAGCTGTGTCTTTCCAGCCACTTATAATCGTCTTTTGTTTTCTGTGTGCAGATGATTGTGGATTCTTCTGTGGGATTAGAAGCCACGTCTATTGTGATCGGAAAACTCCAGGAATAACAGCAGACATGGATGAACAGGCTCTTTTAGGGCTAAATCCAAATGCTGATTCAGACTTCAGACAAAGGGTAAGCCTATTTACTTGATTTTAAAAACATGCTACCATAAATGTGCATTGGAGGATTTAAACAGAAAACACTTCTGACTTGAGTAAACATTAATAGGACCCGACAGACTTGAGGTGAGTATGATCTGAATATGGAAACACCAAGTGTTCTGATTGATTTTAAGTTGGCTGAACCAGCCGGCATGCTGAAACCTGACCTGTGAAGGCGGGGCTCCATTTCGCTTGGTGCAAAGTTGTAACACTGTTAGAAAGGTAGAGAACTTTCACAGACCCTAGTGCATGGCCTACTTTCCCATTGCTTGCCTAGGACTCTAAGTGCCTTTACCCTGTGCTGGTGACAGTGACAGCCAGTCCTCTTGTTACTTATTTAGTATTTGTAGACTGAAATAAGCAATTTTAATATGCCACACCTTAACTTACATGAAACAATTTTATGGCAAGAAATCCATTAGGAAATGCTGGTATATATTTGGGTAAATGTAAACAATTAAACCTAATGTAGCCTATAAAAGGACTTTAGCTCAATGATAAAAGAAGACACTAAAAGAACAAGCCTTTAATTAATTTTTTAAGATGTTTGTGTTCCGAAGTTTAGGATCAGAAGCAGGAGGGTTTTTTCCTTACTACTCTTCGTAGCAAAGAAGAAAGCTTGTTATAAGTCAGCTAAAGTTAACAACCTCAGTAAGTATCATAGCTGCTTTTGCTTTTTTAGTAGTAGAAACTTTTTTTTTTTTTAAATACTTTTTTATTTATTTAATTATTTGCCTTGGTGTTTTGCCTGGAACTGAAACTACAGACAGTTGTTAGCTGCCATGTGGGTGCTGAGAATCGAACCCGGATCCTCTAGAAGAGCAGAGGGTGCTCTTAACCGCTGAGCCATCTCTCCAGCCCCCAGAAACTTTTTTTAAAGTAGTTTAAAAGAACAAATGATCAAAAACCTCCCAAGTGGTTTCTGATGATAGGATATGTGTATCTGTTGATAAATAAGTCACTAGCCCTCCAAATAAGGCAAATAATAGGAATCTAGATGTCAGGATCAGAACATCAGAAGCCTGGAAATCCAGGCTTTTTGTATATAAATGTTTTTATTTTCATAGGGATTTAAACCACTTGCTTTCAAAGTAGATCAGACATCGTAGTCTGACCTTTAGCCTACCTTGGTGTTGCATGCTAGTATAATATAAAATTATAATTATATATGTCAGGTGATTGTGGGATTGGTTTGTTTTTATAATATTTTTATTTGGAAGTTTCATATCATGAACCCCCAGCACACTCACTTCAAGTCCTCCCAGGTCTGCCCCCCACCAAAAAAAAAGTCCAATTTGTGTTGCCCATATACTCTGTGGAGCATTGTCAAACTCCCAGTGACCAACCCCTAAAAGAAACTAGTCCTTCCCCGCTCATGCTCCTCCAGAAGCTGTCAGTCATGAAGAGCTACACTTTAGCATCCTCATCATATTTTTTAATTGTAATGTTTATTAATTCTTTGGGAATTTCACATCATGTACCCCAATTCCACTCATTTCTCAGTCTGTCCATATCTACCCTTCACCCTTGTAGCACCCCCCCCAAAAAAAGAAAATTTTAAAAAATATTCAAACAAGCAAATTGCTTTGCTCCTCAGTCTTTCCCTCCTCTCTGTCACCTCTTCATTTATCTTAGGTATATTGGGAGCTTCAGTGTGTCATGAAGAATATATACCCCTTTGTCCAAACAGCTTTACTTACAATTGCTCATAGGAATGAGTTGTTGGTCTGATTCAAGGCCTCTGTCTTTTGATCCTCTTAACAATTTTTTTTAATATTTATTTTTATTTTATATGAATTGGTGTTTTTTCTGCATGTATAGCTGTGTAAGGGTGTCAGATCTTGGAATTACAGACAGTTGTTAGCTACAATGTGGATGCTGGGAATCGAACTCTGGTCCTCTGGAAGAATAGTCAGTGCTCTTAACTGCTGAGCCATCTCTCCAGCCCCCTCTTCACAGTTTTTAAGAGTTCTCTTTAGTGGCTTTCTCCCTACAGTATTATCTGGGAATTGAACCTAGGCAAGGGTTCTTCTACCAGGCTTTACCCAAGCCTTGCTTTGTTTTGTTTTCTTTGTGAGAACAACTTTCTTTATGCGGGGTTTCAGGGATTTTATCTTACAAGCGGTGTACGGTTTTGTTTCAGGCAGTGAGTTGCTGAGGTCTGTTGCTGAGACTGACCTGGTACTCATCATGTAGCTCAGGCTCACCTTGAACTCACAACAGGCCACCTGCTTCAGCTTCCAGACTGTATTCCACCATAACTAACTTCCCATGGCATATGTACTGATGTCCAAGGACAAGCTTGTGGAGAATCATCTTTTTCCACTTTTATGTGGGTTCCAGGGTCAATCTCGGGTTACACAGAAAGCACTTTTTCCCTGCTGAGTCTGACTCTCTCTGACCCCTTTTCTCTGCTTTCATTTGTATGTTGGACTGGTGTGGGGGGGCAAGGGTATTGGTTCTTAACATGTGAGAGCATTGTGACCCTGCCTTGGTGTACATGTACGCATTCAGAGGAAAACTTGCACAAGTCTGTTTCCTTTTCTTCCACTCTGTGGGTTCTAGGAATCAAAATTCACACACTGAGCTATCCGATAGTTCTGTTATTTTTGTTTTGTTTGAGACAGAGACAGTAGCCTGGGCTAGCATCAGATTAGCCATGTCATTGAGGATGGCGTTGCATTTCTGATTTTCCTACCTCAGCCTCCTAAGTTCTGGAATTGTAGGTATGCACTTTCTGTTTGGTGTTTTTGTTGTTTGTGTGAGGCAGAAACTTAACATTGATGCTCAGAGTGGCTGCCAACTTTTGGGAAACCTACTTTGATGTTTGAGTCCTTGGGTTATAGGCATGAGTCACCATGTCCAGTTCCTGTCCTTATTTTTATGTATTCTTTTTGGATTCTGTTAATTTTTGTTTTGTTTTTTGAGACAGGGTTTCTCTGTGGCCCTGCCTGTTCTGGAACTCTGTAGACTAGGCTGGCCTTGAACTTACTGAGAACATTGTAAAAATGAACTATGTGCAGATGTGTGCATTGTTGGGGGGGGTGCCATGGTGCTTGATGGAGTTCGTTCTTTTCCAGCTTTACTTGGGTTCTGGGATTTGAGCTCAGGAGCCTTTTTCCTGCTAAGGATCTTACCAGAAACAAAAATGGAAGGAGTTCTGACTATTTCCTCCCTCTTCCCTAGCTTTGGCTTAAACACCACCAAAATTAGCTTAAAGCCTTTCGTTTAATTTTTTGAGAGAATCTAATGTAGTTCAAGCTGGCTTCAAACTTGTGTTGTATCTGAGAACGACCTTGAACTTTGGCCCTACTGCAGACACCTCTAGAGTACTTAGATAAGAGACCAGCCCACCTCATTATACTGAGCCTAGGATTTAGCCCGGGGCTCCTTCGCTAATCAAGCACTACCATCTGTGTGGCCTGGCTGTTGTTTAAAGAAAACATTGTTTGAGTGTTAGCTGATGACCCCTCCCCTTTATTGTGAGTGAAATGTTAGCAGCATCTGTAGGTGACTTCATTTGTTCACTGTCCTAGCTCCTGAGATGTTCCCAGTGGTAGCTGTGGCTTTTGTGGAAACTCGGACATTGCCAGGGGTTAGGGTCAGATCTCCCAAGACTGTCCTCCACTGATACCAGTTGTGAATCCAGACCATCTGTACTTGTTCCATCAAAGGGCTGGGACTAAAGGCGGATCCACCACGGCCTGGCCCATCCATGCTGATTTCTTCCTGTAAATCAAGGACTACCAGGTTCTTCCACAGATTTGATAGTTTGCCGCAGTAACTGAGGACTCAGGCAGGCAGTGCATTGCCAGTTTGATATAAAGGTTACAGCTCAAACAGCCAAATGGAAGAGATGTTAGAAGGGCCAAGGGTGTCCATGCCTCCTTCCTAGCAAGCACCATAGCATGTTCACCAGCCTCTAAGGCAGGGGATTTTAAAGAGATTGGTACCTCCCTCGCCTCTCACTGGCTACCCTTCTGCCCATCCTAGATCAGACATTAGCCAGAAATTGTTTCGTTTTGTTTAGCATTTACTTATGGTGAGAGGCCATGTATACTCTTCATAGACCCTTTTATGATTGTATATACCTTAATATTATTGCACTTGATAAAAACACTTAGGCACTTTTACGGTAAGGAAACTGTAACTATTAACTGGTCGCTGCTCTAATTTTAGGAACCATATGGACTTTGCACATATTCAGAAGCCTGGATTGGATGGTTGGTTTATTTTAGCTGACGTATTAAACCCAAATTGTTGATTATTGGTTCACTCTGCCCTTCCTGTAGTATGAGTCAGGCCTCAGGTTTCAGAATCAACTGTTGCTTTGCTTTGCAATCTTTCAGGCCCTGGCTTATTTTGAGCAGCTAAAGATTTCCCCGGATGCTTGGCAGGTGTGTGCAGAGGCTCTAGCACAGAAGACGTACAGGTAACTAAGACATTGTCCAGTGTGTCTGCAAGTGTTGACATTTCTATAAACATGAAGCATTTGAACTTTTTTGGGGGGAAGTACTTTTTTTTTTTTTTTTTTAAGATTTATTTATTTTGTATACACATGCCAGAAGAGGGCACCAGATCTCATTATAGATTGTTTGAGTCACCATGTGGTTGCTGGGAATTGAACTCAGGACCTCTGAAAGAGCAACCAGTGTTCTTAACCTCTGAGCCATCTCTCCAGCCCCGAGAAGTACGTTCTTAAATACATTTTATATCTTGCCTTTTAGAAAACTGTTAGTAGCATAAAAAGAGAAAAATAGCAAACCAAATCAATTTTTTTTACCAATCCAGAATTCAGTACAATTATCTTTTTTTTTAAAAAAAAAATTGTGTTTTGCCTGTATGTATATTTGTGTAAGGGTGTTGGGTCCTGGAGTTACACAGTTGTGGGCTGCCATGTGGGTGCTGGAAATTGAACTGGAGTCCACTGGAAAAGCAGTCAGTAGCACTGAGCCATCTCTTCCAACCCAACTATTCTTTCCTTATGTGTATTGTGTACCTGATAGCCAGTCCTCACTGAAATAGGCTACACTAAACATGCTCTTGTCTTATGTTGAAGCTGGTGAAGGAGGTGATCATTAGTGGTATGTGTCTTAATACAAAGCTCTCCCTCAGAGTATCTCAGTATTCAGTCACTGTTCTTTGGTATCAGGACCATTAGTATTCATTGCAGTCTTGTTGATGACACTCATAGATTTTGAACATGGGCCTCTGAGGTGAATTCAGGAAAGGTAAAAGCGGGTCTCACAGTATTTCTCTCCAGCTCCGTAGTCCTCCAGTTACTGAGGTCACATACCATATGTGGAAAGACTTTCCCCTGATGTGGCTTTTCCGTGTAGTCTTTCTTAAGCAGCAAACACAGTTCCATAGAACTCATTTCTTTGTTAAGTTAGTTTCTTACTAAAAAAGAAAAACTGGCCTTGGGAAGCTTGTGGGAAACAGTTAGCTAGCAGGACGCAAGCAGCCTGCTGATGGAAGCAGATGCACAGGCTTTAGGTGCTGGAGCGCTGGAGGGCTGGGGCGCTGGAGGGCTGGGGTGCTGGGCCCCTAATCCTGTTTGGCTGCAGCCTAGTTGAGTTTTGGATACTTTTTTCTTGCACATTTTAAGGGTGTGTGTGTCTGCATTCCTGCCCTGACTGCTCTTTGCAAAGGAAACAGTGTCTCCTCACAAAGCCTGTCATTTAAATGACAGAGCTCAGATTCCTGGCTTCTGCAGGAATTTTGTCAGAATTGCTGGCTGTATTACCCCTAGAGGGAGTTAGAAATAGATAATGGACAGCTATTGATTTTTTTTCCTCCCATTCAAAAAAGGTGGGTTTATTTGTACTTTAGTTTCTTTTTTTTTTTTTTTTTGATTTTTTTTTTATTCATTTTTGAATAAAGTCTGATTTTTTTATCCATGTATGTAATTTCATTTCTTGTGTGTATTTGAGGTGGACTGGGTCACTATTACCTGTTTATATTGTATTTGCCTGAAAGAGGACCGACAAGTCTACAATGGTTATAGATGGCTTCTGTGCTGTGTGTCATCTTGCAACTCTGTAACAGTTCTAAAGTAAAGCACAGAAATTGTTTTAGGAACCTTGACTCTACATTAGAATTTGGGGCAGTGGTCTCTACTTACAGAGCACTGTGTTTAGGGTGGATATTAGAACATATGGTTATATTGCTGATAAAATGTAATGGGACTGCCATGTGTTGTGAATTGTATTTAGAGTTCTCTTAACCCTTTACGACCAGGGCTTGGGCCTGTGGCAAATTGGTAAAGCCTGTGTCTGGAATTCACGAGAACCTGAGTTAGGTATCCAGTGTCATAAAACAAAAAAGACAATAATAAAACCTAAGTGAAATAGAAGTGGTAAGTAGAAAACCAGGCAAGAAGTTTTAGAAACTTAATGGTTGGTACTGGTATTTTGCTTTTTTTTTCCCAGTTCATTATCTAATTTCTTCTTTCTTTTGCTTTTGCTTTTTCAGTGATGATCACATAAAGTTTTTCTGCTTTCAAGTATTAGAACATCAAGTTAAATACAAGTAAGCCTTTTTATTGTTTTTAAACACAAAGATTTGTTGGGAACAGGCATGTTTTATAGTTTATTTCTCTGTCCTAGAGAGTACCAAAATCCAGATGGCAAACTAGCAATACCTCTGAGCTGTGAGTGTGTTTGGATTTATTTAGACCCAGCTAGCCAGTCTACAGACTTATTCTGTAGACCACAAACCTCACTCACTGCATGGTTTTAACAGCCATATTGCAGTCATTTGTTTAAGCATGAACTGAGCCACAAATCTTAGCCTATCTGACCCGCCCACGTGCATTCTTTACAATTGTGATAATGGATATCTGCCTCATATTTTAGGAAACCTGGAACTGGAATGCTATAAGCTTTACTTTCCTTAAAGATGGAATTTGATTCAAAGCCACAGACAGCGAGTGTAATCATTGTTCTCTCTTTAACAGGTACTCAGAACTCAGCACAGCTCAGCAACAGCTGATCCGGGAGACACTCCTGTCATGGCTTCAAGCTCAGGTAAAATAGTTCATTTCTTTTGGAGCCTTGGTCAATCTGATGTTTCCTCTTTTATATTTAAAGATGATGGGCAGAAATGGAAGATTGTATTAATAACCAAAACTGCTGTACTTTCTATAACATACTGTAGAAACATTTTTTTCTTTTTTCTTTTTTGGTGACAGGGTCTCACTGTGTAGGTTTTGGCCTGGTACACCTGCCTCCATCTCCCAAATGCAAGGAGTTTAAGGCAACTCACCACCACACCTGGCTGAAACTTTGTTTTGTTTTATTTATTTATTTTTTTTAAAACTTTATTTATTTATTTGCCTTGGTGTTTGCCTGGAACTGGAACTACAGACAGTTGTTAGCTGCCATGTGGGTGCTGGGAATCGAACCCGGGTCCTCTGGAAGAGCAGACGGTGCTCTTAATCGCTGAGCCATTTCTCCAGCCCCCTGTTTTATTTTTTAAAGATTTATTTATTATGTATACAGTATGTAGAAGAGGGTATCAGATGTCATCATAGATGGTTGTGAGCCACCATGTGGTTGCTGGGTATTGAACTCAGGACCTCTGGAAGAACAGTCAGTGCTCTTAACCTCTGAGCCATCTCTCCAGCCCCTGAAACTTTAGTTTTAAAAAGTATTTTTTTTTTCAATTAAAGCTTTTTTTTCATTATGTGTATAATGTATGTGTGTGTGTATGTGCACCTGATTGCAGATGCCCACAGAATTCAGAAGAGGGTGGTAGACACCCTGAAGCTGGAGTTATAAGTCGTAGTAAACTGTTCAGTATGGGTTGTAGGAACTGAGCTCAGTTTCCCTGCATGAGCAGTATGTGCACTTAACTAACTGGTGAGGCATCTCTCTGGCCCCTGTAGTTTGTGTTACAAAACTCTGTGACCACTGCTTTCTTGTTTGGTCCCTAGAGGTGGCTTGTGCTGACAGCCTTTTTACAAAGCCGTTTAAAAGGCCAGTAGAGTTGTTTATTAACAGCATATTCTTCTGTTTAATTGTAGTTAAGCTTAGAATATAAAACTCCTAATGTAGCTACAGCATTTTCCTTTAAGATCCAGTAAAACAAAAACATTTAAATTTATATTTTTCTTAGAAGAAATTCTCTGAACTGGGCAGTGGTGGTTGTGGTGCATTTGGAAGGCAAAGGCAGGCAGATCTCTGTGAGTTTGAAGCCAGCCAAGTCTACAGAGTGAGTTCCAAGACAGCCAGGACTACACAGAGAAACTCTGTCTCCAAAAACCAAAAATGAAAGAAAGAAAGACATTGTTAAAATTCTGTAATTCTGTATAGGAAGCTTAATAAACACAAACTCTTGGTTCATGCCTGTATTGTAGTACTCAGAACAAAGGTGGGAAGGTTGTTACTATGAGGCCAGCCTGGCATCTGAACAAGTTAAAGACCGACTTGAGCTACTTAAAAGACCTTGTCTATAAAAACAAGCCCTATGCTTGCTTGTCCTGGTATCACCAACCTTTGATGGCACACAGGCAGATAGTCAGCTGGATCCCTCTAAGTGAGGCCAACCTGGGCTACATAGGAAAACCCTGGCTCAAGACAGGCAAGCAATCCCTTGCTCCACCCCTACATACACACAAAAAAGGTGCTGGGCTGGCTGTATCTCTAGTAGAATGCTTCAGGAGCATATGGATTTATGTCCAACACTGCAGGAAAATACAAATTTTAAGAGGCACCATCATTCACTTGCTTGCGTGTCATGTGACCAGTCACTTGCACACATGGGTAACTTTGCAGCTTACTGTACCGCTACTAATCTGGGCAGTGTTGAAGTTTAACTGGGATTTTGCCAACTACTGATAAATAAAAAAGAATAATGTGGTTTTGAATAGTTTGGATTTAATTTCATGGCTATTTCTGTTTGCCAGATGCTGAATCCCCAACCAGAGAAGACCTTTATACGGAATAAAGCAGCCCAAGTCTTCGCCTTGCTTTTTGTTACAGAGTATCTTACTAAATGGCCCAAGTTTTTTTTTGACATTCTCTCAGTTGTGGACCTAAACCCAAGGGGAGTGGATCTGTACCTGCGCATCCTCATGGCCATTGACTCAGAGCTGGTGGACCGTGATGTGGTTCATACATCAGAGGCAAGTAACTTCACATTGTTTTGTAGGGAGAATGAACATATGCTAAAAAAGGACAGTTAGTCTTGTCTTTAGCGTTTTCTTTTTGGTTTGCCGCTCCCACCTTACCCCCGCCCCCCCACCCAGGGTTTCTGTGTGTTGCCCTGACTGTAGACCAGGCTGTCCTAGAACTGAACAGAGATCCACCTGCCTCTGCCTCCTGAGTGCTGGATTAAAGGCTTGCACCATCATTCAAGACTCTTGCATGTTCTTAAATTACAAATGTACCTAGCATCCTGAATTTGCTGACAATGAAATTTAACCCCTCCTACTACCAAAGATTAGTCCATCACATTAGATTTTAAAAACTAAGCCACATTTGTCACCAGTAAAGCACATGTTTATTTTCTCTTGAGCAGAAGCCAGAGCCCTCTATTCTAGTACTTATATTCCCTTCCCCCCTTTTTGGTTGTTATATAGTGCTAGTAGTTGAATATAGTGTGTCATCTCTGCTAAGGAATCTTTACAACCTAGGTACATCCTTAGTTGAGGCTTATTCCTAAGATAAGTAATGTAAAGTGCTGGCAAGATAGAGAGCCCTTGCTTAAGGAGGCCTGGGATTTGATCTCTCTTAGTTCAATATAAAAGTAGTTACAGAGTATGAGAATTTGAGCTATTTCTAGCACTTGGAAACTGGGATAGGAGGGCCGTAAGTTTGAAGCCATCCTGAGTTACATATTGAGAACCCTATCTTATAAGGAAAAAAACAAAACCCACTGTAACTAGCTTTAAATGTACATAACAATTAATAGTGTTAACTATCATTTTTGTCTAATTTAGAAATAATTTTACATGGTTAAAATTTCTAAGCAATACTTATTTATAGTTTGTATTCAATGAACTGAGTCTGGCACCAAGGGACAGAACGGAAAAAGGAAACACAAAGAATCACAGGATGTAATTTTCAAGAGATAAATAGGAAGCCATGGTGGGGGCCGGTTAACAAGTCTGGGGTTCGTGTAGAGGAAGCTTCTGTGCAGCTGTAAATGGGTGTCTAGTGCCGTTGGATAATCTTCCTCGCCTTTTGTGTTCTGTTTTTAGGAGGCTCGAAGGAATACTCTGATTAAAGATACTATGAGAGAACAGTGCATTCCAAATCTGGTGGAATCGTGGTACCAGATTTTACACAATTACCAGTATACTAATTCAGAAGTGCTGTGTCAGTGCCTTGAAGTAATTGGGGCTTATGTCTCTTGGATAGACTTATCCCTTATAGCCAATGATAGGTGCGTACGTCTATAGTTTTTAAATTTAAAATGAAAGCTTGCAGAATTGGTGTCTAAAACTCATGAACTGAAAATGTTAAAATCTTCATTCCTCTGTGACCAGGTTTATAAATATGCTGCTAGGTCACATGTCAGTAGAAGTTCTACGAGAAGAAGCATGTGACTGTTTATTTGAAATTGTAAATAAAGGGATGGACCCTGTGGATAAAATGAAACTAGTGGAATCCTTGTGTCAAGTATTACAGACTGCTGGGTTTTTCAGCATTGACCAGGTAAGTGAATTTCTTAGATGGAAGCTTTGAAAACCCACAGATACTAAACTGATACGGCTTTTTCCTCCTCTGAGTTAATGGCCTTTAACTGGTAGTAAAAACTACTATATTCTAAGAACCCCAACTAATACGTGTGGCGTTTTCCTCCTACACTTGGTTACACCCATTCTGGCACTTTACTGTCAGAGTGGTGTGTGCATTTTTGCAAGTTTGAAGTGTTGATTATGTTCTGAGTAACACGAAGTACACTGTTTACATCGCCGTGCGGTTGACTATTTAGCAGGTTAGACCTAGTAACTGTAAGTTTTGTTTTCATCATAGCCTTGAATTTTATTTTTAAAGTTTTATTTATTTATTTGCCTTGGTTTTTGCCTGGAACTGGAACTACAGACAGTTGTGAGCTGCCATGTGGGTGCTGAGAATTGAACCCGGGTCCTCTGGAAGAGCAGTCAGTACTCTTAACCACTGAGCCCAGGAAGGCATTTCTAAATTTCTTTTTGTCCTAAGCTTTTTTTTCTCTCCCCCCGCCCAATTGGTACTATCCATAGGACTATTGTCATTAGAATAGCATTTGCAGGAATGGAGACATGCCCCAGTGGTTAAGAACACTGGCTGCTCTTCCGGAGTCTGCAACTACAGTTCCTGGGAATCCGGTGCTTTCTGGCCTCTAAGCACCAGCCAGGCACACATGTCTACAGATATTATGATGTGCAGGCAAAACACCAAACATAGGAAACATGTTCAATTTAAAAAACAAACCATAGTTGCTTTTAGAGTGCAATTGGATCATAATGGGAAAATTGAAATTCTGATATTTTTCCTGTCATAATGCTGAAATTGGAGCTGTTGTCTTAGCATTGAGCCCTAGGGCCCAGCAGGTGAAACCCTTGAGATCCTTCTGACCTGAGTGTCATCCTGAAGCCCTGGTGAAAGGAAAAACCTGAGTCCTGGGAGTGGCTCATGCATGCCACACTGACCCGTCCCTGCCGTGCGCACAGTACATGATGTTTCTTTTAAAGATTGCACCCTGTGACTGGCGCTACACTCAGGCTAAAGGTCAGTGGTTTTCCTCTTCTCCGAAGCAGGTGGCTGTAACTGGGGTCTTTGTTTATTCTCATAGGAAGAAGACTTGGACTTCGTGGCCAGGTTTTCTAAGCTGGTGAATGGAATGGGACAGTCACTAATAGTTAGCTGGACTAAATTAATTAAGAATGGGGCTGTCAAGACTGCTCAGGAGGCCCTTGACGCCATCGAGACAAAAGTGGCACTTATGTTACGGCTGCTAGTTCACGAGGATGATGACATCTCCTCTAACATTATTGGATTTTGTTACGATTATCTTCATATTTTGAAACAGGTGAGTCATTGTTCTTTCTGTCCAGTAGATATGTAAAGAGCTGTTAAAGTGTGAAAATAAGGAAAAGGAAAATACCCATAGGCCTTGTTGAGTTTTCTGTGTCTCTGTACATCAGCCGGCCTTGGTGAACCGTGCCTGTGGTCCCAGGGGCACACAGAATAGGGAAAGGAGTCCTTGGCCTCAAAAAATACATTCATTCCTAGGTCATAAATGTGGTATGGGGTTATTTTTGTTTTCTTTTTGTTGTTTTAAACCTGTATTTATTTCTAAATGCAGCAACAGCTTGCTAGATTCTTTCTTGGCAGTTATTTCCCAGTAACAACATGAAGTGTGATGGTGAAAGTTCCCGTAATATAGCATTCAGAATCTCAACAATTAGTTATATCTTACTATGACATTAAATGAAGACCACTCCTTTTTTTGTTAATTTATACCAGTTATACTTAGTTAATTACACATGTATATAGTGTGTTTCAGTCATGCTTATCTCCTGTTGCCCTGTCGTTCCCCCCCCACACACACACACACACTCTTCTGTCTCCTCTCTGGTCCTCTACTCTGGTGACCTTTGGGATTTGTTTTATTAATTTCACCATTGTTTTTATGGGAGCATAGGTGAGGGATTATATATGGGAACACTGGTATCTTAACAGTGGCTACATAACTGAAGAACTTGTCTTCCTGTTCCCTAGCAACCATAGCAGCTCCTCAAGGACAGAAGGGCCTCATGAATTCCCTCCACCCCAGCCTTCCCATGACCATCCATGGAGGAATGTCAGTGGTTCGTTCCTGTGCAGTTAGCTAGCCACAGGGAGCTGAGGTCAGGAGTGCAGAGGCCTTGGCATGCTCAGAAATCAGCAGTTCACATCATTACCCCTCTTGTGGCTCTTGCCGTCTGTCTGGTTTTGTTTGTTTGTTTGTTTCTTGAGACAGGATCTGACTGGCCTGGAACTCAGAGATCCCCCTGCCTCTGCCTTCTAAATGCTGGGATTAGGTGCACAGCAGCATACACAGCCGCTCTTGGCTCTTAGATTCTTTATACTCTTCTCTTGCAGTGTTCCCTAAGCCTTGGATGTCTCAGTAATGACTAGGAATTTAACCCTTACATAGCCTTAGTATTGTGAGGCTCTGCAGTCATCGCCACAGAGAAATGAGGCTTCTCTTGACTACAGCTGACAGTGACTCTCTGTGGTCATGGCATAGTGATTTAGAAGGTGATTTGA
The DNA here is from genome assembly GCA_004025045.1 of Sigmodon hispidus. Classification (NCBI taxonomy): domain Eukaryota; kingdom Metazoa; phylum Chordata; class Mammalia; order Rodentia; family Cricetidae; genus Sigmodon; species Sigmodon hispidus. The sequence goes on from PVIH01000184.1 coordinate 438,018, forward strand.
GGGCGCAGCAGTGGCAATGACCTCCTCTCTAGCTTAGGACTTCCCTACCTGGGTCTTGGTCTACGGTACAGTTCTGCATCGTATCTTAAATCCATTTTGGAGGTGGTGGTCACTCTCTCTAGGTAGGTGCTTTCTTCTTGGCCAAGTGATACTGTTGTACTCAGGGTCTGTGGCTGAGTAGACCTGTCACAGTTCTCCAGGTTTGATTTATGTTGGGTTAATTGACTCATTCAAGGAGTATAGCTGTGTGTGTCTGTCTGTGTGTCTCCATGTGCCTGTGTGGGAGGGAGTGTAAAGGCCAGAAGTCATTGTGGGTAGTCTTCCTCATTCAGTCCCCACCTTGAGCTTGAGTCAGAACCCTTGCTGACCTTGCAGCTCACTGGCTGTAGGCTGGCAGGCATGTCAGTGCATTACACATCCTGCTCCCCATGTGTGCCACCACGCCTAGCCTGCACAGATGCTGGATTCTTGTGCAGCTGGCACTTTGCCAGCTGGGCCATCACCCCAGCCTATGTTTCCATTGCCAGGTTCTCTTTACAGGGTTTGGAGACAATCCAGAGCCTGGAATGTGCTAGACATTCCCTACCAGAGTCCCGAGCTTTCTTCATTCTTAGAAGTGGAACTTTTTGCATGCAAAATTTAAGAATTTTTAGGATCGTGGGAGCTGTGATTTTTGTTTTTAAAAGCTGAGTGTGGTTATGCATGCCTTTAGTCTCAGCTGTTGGTGGGTCAGAGGCAAATCTATGAGTTCAGGACCAGCCTGGTCTATTAGTGAAGTTCCAGGGTAACCATAGCTATATACTGAGACCCTGCTCAAAACAATGAAAATATCCTTACTTCCTTATAGCTTAATTTTAAATACATGATAAACAACTTAATCAAATTAATCTTAATTATTGCCTATATGTCAGGTTATTTTTAGACATGACGTTATTACATCTGAAGTTAGGAATCCATTAACTATAGATTTGCTGACAAACTACTCAGCAGAAATTTGTGTTTTATTTTCTGATTCTGGAGATTAGACCAAGGGATTTGTCCATGCTGGGAAAACGCTCTACCTCATAATTGTACTACCAGCTCCTGTGTATATGTTTTAGAAGATATTGATTGCTTACTACATGACTTCAATAAACAAGTATAGCATTAGAAATAAATTGCTTATTTAACAGATAAATTATTGTTCACTTTCTGTTTTAAGCTTACAGTGCTCTCCGATCAGCAAAAAGCTAATATAGAGGTGAGTGTCTCCTTAACCGGTGCAAGTCTTTGCCTGACTGTGGATGAGGGGTTACTTACCTGAGCAGAGACAGCTTGGTGCATCTGTGTCACTATAGAACGTGCCCGGCTGTGGGAACTAAGTCCCAGAAGCTGCTGTACAGGAGATGTCCTACAGTGTGTTGGAGTCTTTTCCCAGCAGTCCTTCATGAGCATGGGGCCTTGGAAGGGAGGGGCTTAGTGAATCTGCTAAGTTTTAGGGACTTGGGAGTTGTTTGTTTCCTGAGCCTCAGGTAGCTTCCCTCTAAGATGGATTGTTTTAACTCAGATTTATCACAGTACTCGACTCTGCCTGCTCTTGATGAGATTCCCCGAGCCTTGAGTGAGTGATAGAGAAGCCCTTCAGCTCTGTGTCTGAAATCTACCTTGAAATGTAGCTTGACTTTAAAGTTAACAAGAACAATTAACAAATGTTATTTCATTATTAATTTTAGGCAATCATGTTGGCCGTTATGAAAAAATTGACTTATGATGAAGAATATAACTTTGAAAATGAAGTAAGGAATTTTACATTAAAGAAAAACGAGTTTTAATTTTTATTACTGTTTGCATTAAATTTAGTTTTTTATATTTTAGTTTCTGAGCCTTTTAAAACAAGAAATAGTATTTTAAGTCAATCATGTTTATACTGATGCAGTTATTTATTAATGTCACTTTGGCATAACACTCGTGGAGACCTGAATCCTTCGCTGTTAAGGGGTTGGAGGGGCGACTCCAAGTAAAGGGCTTGCTGTATCTGTGTTTGGCCATGGACAGCTGGATTTGGTGGTGTGTGCTTATAGTCCAGAGCTAGGAATGCAAACATCAGTGACTCCCTGGTGTATATTGGCCAGCCTAGCCTAGGCACTGAGTCCCTCTGCTTAATGAGAGGACCTGTCTCACACATTCAGAAGGTGAATGGCTTCTGAAAACAGTACCTGACATTGACCTCTTGTCTCACAACACACTCTCTCTCTCTCTCTCACACACACACATACAGTTTTATGAGCTGGGTTTAGTGGCAATCCCAGCAGTCGGCAGCCTTAGGCAAGAATATTGCCATAACTGTTGAGCCGGCTTGGGCTACATGCTGGGTTACAAAGTGAGACCCTGTCTCAAAACAAACAAAAAAATTTTTTTACATATTTTTATTTCATGTGAATTAGTGTTTTGCCTGCATATATAACTGTGTAAGAGTGTCATATCTTGGAATTATAGACAGTTGTTAGCTGCCATGTGGATGCTGGGAATTGAACTCAGGTCTTCTGGAAGAACAGTCAGTGCTTTTAACTGCTGAGCCATCTCTCCAGCCCACAAATTTTTTTTTAATTATTATTGCAGGGTTATATAGCCTTTGCTTACTGCATTTGGTCCCTAGATTATATCTATAGCAACCCAACAAAAGAAAAACAATACTTTGTAACATGGAACTCGGAATTGACAGTACTATTAATGATCTTATGTTATACTACATTTATTAAGAGTACTGGAGGCCCAGTCAGTGGAGGAGGTTGAGAATGAGGCTTAACTGGACTTGTTCATCTAAAAGTCTATCCAGCCTTGAAAAGATTTCTTCCCACTAACTATAGGGCTGCCCAGTGCTTCCTGGATACTTAAGACATGAGCTGCTTAGGTGTGTGCTATCAAAGGATAATAGTGATAATAACTACCACATCAGCCCCGATTGTAACTCTGTCAGCACTTGGGGAGTAAAAGGCAAATAAAGACAATAGGCACATCTTGAAGCCTAACATGGACCCATACTGGCTGTACCCTCTCAGCCCTATCCTCTCCTTAGGCTGTTTGTGACCTAGGCCTATGATGGCTAAGGTTATTTTGAGAATTAGTAATTAGTGAGCAGATAGGCAAATGTTACCGAGCATTTGTGATTTTTCTATCCAAAGATAAAAGGTAGAGTTAATTGGTTGTTACCTGGTTGTAAATGTAAATGTCTTACTATAGTGAGGGTGGGTCAGGGTGTGGCTGTGGAGGTTGATAACCCTGCTCCTGCCCTGGGCTGCAGGTAAGGAGTGTGGCTCACAAGCTCTGACTGCAAGTGCTTTTAACCGCCACCATCTTGATGCTGGCTCCTTAAACCATTAAGACTGGGCTTTAAACTTGTGTCACAGGGTGAAGACGAAGCCATGTTCGTAGAGTACAGAAAACAACTGAAGCTGCTATTGGACAGGCTCGCTCAGGTGTCCCCGGAGCTGGTGCTGGCCTCTGTCCGCAGAGTGTTCAGTGCCACGCTGCAGTAAGTGCTGCTTAGAGTGAGCTCAGACCTCCCTGCTTCCTGCTGCTGGCCTAGCAAATGAGTCACGTGATGCGCATGGCTCCTTACATCTCTGGAACTACTTCATTTTGCTTCTGTAATTTATTTTGTCTATTTCTATGGTATAAATGACATTGCTTAGTAAAAAAGGGGGGTGTGACTTTTTAATCATTCAAGACCTTTTTTAAAATGGTTTTTATTAGCATGCCAGTTATACTTAATAATGGGTTTCCTTATGACATTCCACACACACTTAATGTATTTCAACCATTTCACCCCCGTGCTTCCTTGTGGCCTCTTCCCACTGTTTTGGACACACCAAGGAGTGTCTTTAGGGTTGGTTACAGGAGCATGGACACCTCACCGGTGACCGTGTGTCACTGTCCTGAGTAACAGGAGTCATGTAAGAGTCTACGTTCAGCTCTCAGACATACACTTTATATCTTGATAGGAACTGGCAGACGACACGCTTCATGGAGGTTGAAGTGGCAATAAGGTTGCTGTACATGCTGGCAGAAGCTCTCCCTGTGTCCCACGGTGCCCACTTCTCAGGTGACGTTTCAAAAGCTAGTGCTTTGCAGGACATGATGCGAACGGTAGGTACACTGAGGTCCTCGTGTTGTGCTATAAGCTCAGAGGCTTGTTAGAGTTTGGTGTGTTTTTACAGAGGGAATTTGGGGTGTCACAGTAAACAAAAATAGGTTTCTTCATTTTCTCCCCCTTTCTAGTTGGTAACCTCAGGGGTCAGTTCCTATCAGCACACATCTGTGACGCTGGAGTTCTTTGAAACTGTTGTTCGCTATGAAAAGTTTTTCACAGTTGAACCGCAGCACATTCCATGTGTACTAGTAAGTATGCGCTTGACTCTGGCTTCAGTGATCAGATATTGTTCGTGTTCCCTTAACTATCTGATGCCGGGTGATATAGTTTTGTGTCAATCAAGTTCTTACCCTATCTGTGTCTCCTACACCATTCCTTCTGTATTCCTGCCTGTCTGTGTGTACTACACCATTCCTTCTGTATTCCTGCCTGTCTGTGTGTACTACACCATTCCTTCTGTATTCCTGCCTGTCTGTGTCTCCTACACCATTCCTTCTGTGTTCCTGCCTGTCTGTGTCTCCTACACCATTCCTTCTGTATTCCTGCCTGTCTGTGTGTGTGTGTACTACACCATTCCTTCTGTATTCCTGCCTGTCTGTGTGTGTGTGTGTGTACTACACCAT
>PVIH01000185.1:0-74435 GCA_004025045.1 Sigmodon hispidus
GAACTCTGTTTGTTATGCTTGTATCTGTGGTTCCAGCTTTTTTCTTCAGGTTTTCTATTTCCATCTTTGCCTCATTTTGTGCCTTTTTTATTGCTTCCATTTCAGCTTTTAGTTCCTGGCATGTTTCTTTCACAGATTTGTTCATCTCTTCCAATTTTTTGTTTGTATTTTCTTCTATTTCTTTAAGGCTATTTTTCATTTCTTCTTTGAGAGCTTCGATGATCATCAAAAAGGTTTTTTGGTGTTGTTTCCTTTTGTTTCCTCTTTTTCTTCATTGCTCATTTCAGGTCTTCTATTTGTAAGATCGTCACTCTATTCTGGAGTTACTATGTTGTTCTTTGTATTATTATGTAATTTTTTGTACTGACATTTGCTCATGGTTTCAGTGGTTCACGATTGGATGGCTCCTGGTCAGTTGTGGCACTCGGGCTTGTGTGCCTCCTGTCACCTCTCTGGGCAGGTTCTGAATCTACCCTTCAGAGACCCCAGAAGTTATCTATTCACTCAGTTCGAGGTGGAGGTGGGTAGCCATGCAACTTCCCTCAGTAGCAGCTCTGGTCGGGGTCTGAGTCTGTCCTTCAGGGACCCCTGTAGTTATCTGTTCACTCAGTTGGAGTCGAGGTGGGTAGCCTTGCAAATTCCCTCAGTAACAGCTGTGGGTATGGTGACCGGTAGAGTTATCTGCCCCTGCTACAGATGCGCTGGGACTCTGCAGACAACACCTGGTCCCAGAAGCAGAACCGGATCTGAAGGGAGCTTAACCCTCCTCCCAGGCTGGGATATAGGCGCTTGGGCCTGGTGACCCCTCCTCACCTCTGGGAGGGGTCTGAGTCTGTCCTTCAGGGACTCCTGTAGTTATCTATTCGCTCAGTTGGAGTCGGGGTGGGTAGCTGTGCAAATTCCCTTAGTAGCAGCTGTGGGTATGGTGACCGCCAGAGTTATCTGCCCCAGCTACAGATGCGCTGGGACTCTTGTTCCCTCAGTTTTAATGATGATGTAAAGCCAGTGGTTTTCAGCCTGTGTGTTGCAACCCCTTTTGTGGGTCACATATCTAATATTCTGTGTATCATATATTTTCATTATTATTCATAACCATAGAAAACTTAGTTCTGAAGTAGCAATGAAATTATTTTATGTTTAGGTCACTACAACACTGGGAACTGTATTAAAGAATTTCATCCTTAAGATGGTTGAGAACTACTGGTATAAATTGTGATTTGTTCTGCAATTAATTTTAAATTTGCCCAATAAATCTTGTGTTTATATTTTGCTTTTTACTTTGCTAAAAGTGGATTCATGTCATACATCATACGTAAAACATGTACATAAGTGGGTTCTCTGCAGTATGCTGTTCTCATTATAAAGAGTGTAAAAAAGCGTATACATAACAATTACTGCATGTTTACAATTGAAATTATTGAAGCAATGCTATTATTTTTATTCTTATAATGAAGTAAAAAGTAAGCTAAGACATTTGTGTATTCTTTGTCTGTATTATAAATCACAATGAGGCAAGATTTTTACAAGTAATGTCAAGTATCAATAAGAAGGGTTGGGTACTTTGTTATTGATAGATAAGAGTGAGCAAAAATATGCCTAACATCTGGAAAATGTGGAAGAGAATTGTTTCTAAAAATGGAAGAATGCATCAGGTGACTGTTTGCTTATAATTGGAGTAATCTGCATGAAATATTTGTGAGTGGATAATCATGTGTTATAAAAGATGCCTAAGAGAATTATGCTTTGAAATACATAAAACAGTGACATTAATTCTTGTTGCTTTAAGAAACACTGGATGTTTAAACAATTTTTATGAGTCTAGCTGTGCTTAAATGTATATTTTATTATATGTCATACAGTGTACAGATCCTTTTAAATTCTTATTTTTACTGGCAATTAGTCATTCACAATTAAATCCTTTAAATTTAGAAATGCTAAGTGTATTTTAACTCCCCATGCTTGATTTTATTTAGTGACTCAGCACTTGTTAGTGCTTAGTACAGTGTGTATCACACGTGCCACCAAAGGGTGCAAAATAATAATGGTGAGAAAGTAGGGAGGACAGTGTTTGTATGATGCATAGGATTAAAGGAGGAATCTATAGATGGGGAGAAGGGTACAAGGCAGAGAATTATTAGGAAGTTTGTTAATAAAAAATAAGAGAAAAATATCTGTGTTAATATTTGGAATTGCGTTTCTCACTGACAATGATATATTGAAAGTTTAAATCAACTCTTGCTCCTAAATCTAACATTTAGAAAATAATAAATTTCCTGAATGCCAAAAATCTGAAAACTAATTTTATTCTTATATTTTTAAATTGTAAAAGTCAGCAGCAATAAGTATATTTTAAAAAATATTTAATAAATAATTCTACAAAACTAAATATAATTGCATTAAGCTTATTTAATGGCATGGATTATTTTTTTTCCAGATGGTCCCCGGCCATCACAGAAAGAGATTATATCACTTCGGGCTTTTATGCTGCTTTTTCTCAAACAGCTCATACTAAAGGTAAAATAATTTTATTTTAGAATTGCAATAAAAAAACAACTGTTGTCAGATTTTAAATATAATTATTATTAAGTTATTACAAATGCCCTTTCATGTTGATATACAAACTGTAATAGTACCATTTTTTGCACCTAAATTTGGTCAAATACATATTAAGATGGTCCATGTTAAGAAGTATGGATTTGCTAAGATGTGCCAGTTGAGACAAGGTACGTGTGAAAAGTAATTGAGCAGAAATCTTTATTCTTAAAAATGGCATGTGTTCCATTTTAGCTAATATTGCAGATTGTTTTGTTGTGGAGGGTTTTCAAGAGTAAGGTGGTTTAAAAACAATACACTGGCAAAACTGTACAATAGTACACAAAGGTGATTTCCCAAATCTTTGAGTTTCCATTGCTGCCTGAAAGCAATTGATAACAAGAGCACAGTAATGTGAAATCATCACAGCCTACTAACTTCTTTTGTTGAGTAAAGTCTTATTTGTATAGTTTTTGCTGGTCTTCAACTTAAAGAGATCTACCCACCTGTTTCCTGAGATCTGATTCTTGTGCTAGCATTCCTGACCCTAAGCTTTAATAGTTTCAATCATATTAAAACATTAAACAGAGTTAGACTTTTCTAGGTGATTACTTTTAAAATTTGAAATAAAATAGTATTTATATTATGAAACGGGGGAATTTTAATGAATGTACTACTTTTAAGTTTTTGTTTATTTTTATGTCATTGATTTTGATGCCTTTATTTAAAGTCTTAATTTCAGATTTTAATTAACTAACAAATATTTTTAATTAGGATCGAGGCGTGAAAGAAGATGAACTTCAGAGTATATTAAATTATTTACTTACAATGCATGAGGTAGAGCATATTTTGTATCTTTCATTTCAATTTTTTATTCAAAGATTTTCAGTAAAATTTTAACTAAATCAGTACTGTTTTTTAATGCAGGATGAAAATATTCATGATGTATTACAGTTATTAGTGGCTTTAATGTCAGAACACCCAGCCTCAATGATACCAGCATTTGATCAAAGAAATGGAATAAGGTATGATTGTAATAGCAGTGATAATAGTTGTGCAGTCTAGAGTATTCTGTGAATGTCAGGAGTGAGAAAAGAACAAAGCTGAGAGTTCTTATATTCTCAAGGGCTAAGGAACAGGACAGAAATGGTTTCAAGTATGAAGGTGAGTGATTGTGAGTACTACAGTGCAGACATTGAATAGTGAGAAAAGCAGAATTATTTATTTTTGAAAGAGCACAGAAAGGACACCAGCCCATTTTAGAAAAAGGAGATATAAGAGAATTACGGAGAGAGCAAGACAAACAGACAAATGGACAGACAGATAGACAAACAGACCAACCAGATTCAGTGATCTGTATCTTGGTTTTATATATATAAATATGTATGTATGTATGTATTTAAAGCTTTATAATCAGCAACATGAATGAGAAGGGATAGACTAAAGTAAGATAATCAGAAATTATTATTATATAATTATTATAATTATTTTACTTATTATTATTAGAGATGATGTCCTGAGAACAAGGATGGTGATCTAGTAGTGAGGATTACAAATTTGAAAGATATTGTAGAAACAAAGATCAAAAGCTAAAATTATTTGAAAAATGACTCTAGTTGCAGTAATTATGAATTAATTATCAATAATGGAAGCACAGTTTCTTGATTAGAATTCTCATGATCTTAAACCTATAATTTAGTTACTAGAGATTTTCTTTAAAATTTTTTTGCAGTCTAAGCAGAATGAACAAAAACTTTAAAAAGAGTAAATTTCATTTAATTCTTTTTACTTTATTTTACTTGTGGTGCTGGGGCTCAAACCCACGCCATTACACAAGAGAGACCAAATACCACTGAGCTACATCTCCACACCCAGTTTTGCTGTTAGTTTAGGTGAACATAAGAATCCCTTGTGATAATGAATTGTGCAGATAGTAATGTGGCATATATTTCTGTAGGGGCGGAAACAAGTGAACCTGAAGAGGTCTGTCAGGATTATTAGTATTTATATTACATGTCAGCATTCACCAATGAATTTGTACGTGTTTTTTTTTTTTTCCTTGCTGCATTATCCTTGTGTTGTGACCCTGTTCTAAGGTTAATATTAATCTTTCAATTTTCATAATAGTGAAATGAAAAGGTAGGTGTCTGCCTGTGGTTCACTTAACAATGACGAAAAGGATAAAGTCAACTTGTTTTTATGTTAAAGTCCTAAGAAAGGTAGACAAACAGTCTAAGTATGTATCTGGAAATTTAGATTTTTTTTAATGTACTGGAAATCAATACTTATAATGTATTTTTAAAGTACTATTTCCTTTGTAATATAAGCTAGTTGCTTAAAAAAACATTTGTTTTTTTAGGGTGATCTACAAATTATTGGCTTCTAAAAGTGAAAGTATCTGGGTACAGGCACTAAAAGTTCTGGGATATTTTTTGAAGCATTTAGGTCACAAGTAAGTTGACGTTTTTATAATGAATTACAGAAATAACTACTGAAATTTTTATGACTTTTGTATTTCATTTTCAACATGAATTTTTATTTTAATTAACAGTATACTCTAGAAAATGTAAAGAGAATAAATGTGTCTTTATGTTTTATTAATAGTAGATTATAGAACAAGATCAAAATATATGTAAGATATTTCTTTGTTCTGTGTCTATAAATTATCTATTTTTAGAATATAATGCAATAGACTTATTTAAATGTAATACACATCTATATGATTTCAGTGAAAATTTTTGTGATCAGGAATGCTCAAGAACATTGAGTTCTCGAGGAGATGTACTCTCAGGCTTGCACACTGTCATGGTAGTTTATTTAAATTGTTTCTACTCTTTTCTAACATTGAGCCCTTTTGATATTTTGTGGTTGTATACCCTGCAATAACACATTTCTCCAAATCCTTTTTTTTGTAAGCAGAAACAGTTGATCATCCTATCCAGAACATAAGTATTCTTTTTAAGACTATATTCTATGCAAATGAAAATGGTTGGTAGTGTCTTAAGTGTTTCTGCTTGATTTTTTTTCCCCCGAGTCTCAGTGGTGCCAATTTGTTTGATTCCCAAATTTAAATTTAAAAAATAACCCTGGCCATGTGTTGCTCTAAAACACAACTGTAGACCAGAAGCAAAAAGGATGCTGCCACAAAATTTATGAGCACACAGGGGATGATTTCTGTGAATAATCTTGGGATAATTGATGCCGAATTCAGCCAATTAAGAACTAGTGGCAAATACTAATTACTGCTGGCAAACACTGGATAAATTTAATAGAAAGAAATAAGAGAAGGTAAAGCATATGTATACATATGTAAAATAAATGCTTAGAGGAATATACATAGCTGTCAATTCCTATTAAAAAAAGGAAATACAGGACAAGAATGATGATACAAAAAATTAGAATAAAACAAAACAAACTCAGAATGAATACAGAAAGAGGGAAGTAGTAATTAATGGTTCAGAAAATAGCAAAGAGTATGAAGGCCAATTTTAAATAAAAATGATAAATTATAATTTAAATTCCGAAAGGAACCCCAGGAAATATGAATATGTAAGCCATATTTAGTAGAGATATGAAATGAATTTCCTTCCAATAACTAACACTGTGAAAGCATCATTTTACCACACATGCTTGGCGTCCTGTAGAACACTCCTAAATGCAACAGAATAATTTACAGTGTCATGCATCATGATCCAGGGTGGGCCATATATTGGACTATAAAACAGAACAAATTGCAGAGATATTAAGAAAGTCTTAGATCAAATAAATTATATCTCAGACAAGAATGAAATTCCATCAGATTAAATTAATCACCAACACAGAGATTGGGCAACTTGCAAGATACTTGAAGAGTTAATTCTCACCAGAAGAATTACGAATGGCTGAAAGGCACCTGAAAAAGTGTTGAACATCTTTAGCCATCAGAGAAATGCAAATCAAAACAACTTTGAGATACCACCTGACACCTGTCAGAATGGCTAAGATTAAAAACACAGAGGACAGCCAATGCTGGAGAGGTTGTGGAGAAAGGGGAACACTCCTCCATTATTGGTGGGAATGTAAGCTTGTTCAGCCATTCTGGAATGCAGTATGGCAGTTTCTCAGAAAACTGGGAATCAATCTCCTCAAGGATCCATCAATACCACTTCTGGGTGTATACCCGAAAGAGGCACATTCACACTCCAAAGGCATTAGCACAACTATGTTCATAGCAGCATTATTCATAATAGCAAGAACCTGGAAACAACCTAGAGGCCCCTCAACTGAAAATGGATTAACAAACAGTGGTACATCTACACGATGGAGTACTACTCAGCAGTAAGAAAAAATGATATCCTAAAATTCGCAGGCAAATGGTAGATTTGGAGAATATCCTCCTGAGCGAGGTATGACAAACCCAGAAAGACATGCAGGGGATGTACTCACTCATTACTGGACTTTAAACAAAAAGCGAAGCGTTTCCAAGCTGCAAACCACAACCACTGAACAGCTTGGGATCTGAAATATCCTCTGGCCAAAAAAGATGTCACAAAATTTGAATGTAATTGAACCGTATGAAAATAAACCGAGAACATAAGATGGTAATTGAATTCTTATGGATTTTTATAAGGGAAAGTCCCTAGCCATGTCCTAAGATTTACTATTTTTAAGTAAAAAAAAAAAAAAAAAAAAAATAGCAGCCTTCAGCACGGTATTTTTACATATAGATGTCTACTTCAGAGAAGGGAAAATCTGTTTGTACTTGTCACTGCTTTTGAATATTCCCAATATTATTATTTATGGTTAGGTAATGAAAGGAAAACTATTGAATAGTTCTCACAATGCAAATTTCTTAATAAAATTTATGAACTACTACATGCTATGATATGATGGGGTCCCCTAAACATACTAAGGAAAAAAACATAAGCAAAAAGCTATACATTATAGGGTTCTCTTTGAGGAATGTCAGGTTTGTTTCTCTTTTGGACTGACAATGGGAATGGTAATTGCATGTTAACTGGGCCCAAAGAAACTTTCAGGATATTATAACTGAATTATAGGGATAGTCATAAGAGACTATGTTGTTTTGAACACTCACTTCATTATAGTTCACAAAAGTTTGAATTTTATAGAGCATGTATTGTGACAGTAGAGTTATTAGCAAAGAATTCCAAAAACAAGTTTTAAAATCCTTAAAAATTATAGTTTAATATCAATTTTTATTTGAGGAAAACTGTGAAAATATACAGATATACAAAAAATGCCCACATACAGCCAAGTTAATAAATTTGGTGGTAAATACCATATAAAAAAGAGAAAATTCAAATTAAAGTACAATGCATTGTGCTTAAAATAAAGAAAAAAAACATTGAGAAGACAAATATAAAAAAAAAGTTATTGCAGAGGACATCAGAAAAAAGTTAATTTAGTCATTGGGAATTTTACAGTTACTGGGAAAATTATATATTGATATGCTGATGCTGGAGAAAAGTTTAATATTTTTTCTTTTGGTTTTTGGACACAGTGTTTCTTTGTGTATCCTTAGCTGTTCTTGAATTTGCTCTGTAGACCAGGCTGGCATCAAACTCTCAGAGATTGGCTTGGTTCTACCTCTTGAGTGCTGGGGATAATGCCACCAGTGCCTGGCAATTTAACAGTTTTTTTTTAAAAGGACAGATACTTATGCTGTATGATGAAGTAAATCTCTTTTATTTCTTAGCTGTACAAATATCCATGCAGCATTGCTACTAGAAATAAGATATTAGAGGCAATATGATAAAACATAAGCAGGAGAAATTGAATTAATATATAATACATATACTGACATAAAATTAAGTTACCCAATGTTATTTAGGGATGAAATTTAATGACTTAAATTATCTTGGAAATCTTAATATAACTGATAAAGTTATGTAAGGGAGCAGTATATAGAACCATTTATTTAAAAAGTGAAAATTTCAGAAACAAAATTATCAATTTAGGAATTTTATGCCCCTCTAATAGTAAAGTGTACATGGAAATCAGAAGCAAAAGTTATTCTTCAGTTCCTCTTGACCATGAGGAAACTGAATCAGGGACAGGCACACCATTTTGTGACGGCTCTACTGTTATACAATTTCTTCTTTTTCTTAAAAAAAGAAAAATAAGTCTTCAACTGGTGAGGTGTCTCAGTTATTAAGGTGCCTGACCCGCAATCACAAGGGCTTGAGATTGGATTCCTAGCACCTATTAAAAACCAGGCATAGTGGTACATGTGTATAACCCCGGTGCTGGAGGAGGGGACACAGAGACCGTCTTCTGAAGGTTCTGCAGTCTTCCCAATTAGTGGCCAAGTCTTTACATACAAGAGCCTACAGGGGACATTGCACATTCATACCAAAACAGGAAGGGCGCATTGAGATCACTGAAAGTAAATAAGGCAGTGTTATTTTAATCTCGGCTGCTGATAGAAGTAATGATGACATTATTATGAGGGTTATTTTCTCTGTGAGTCCAGTATCAAGTGTTCATGTCCACTTTTACCATCCTTTAGATTGTATTTATGTTAATATTTGCCACAGACTATATTAGAGACTTGGAATTATGTGTTGTGGATTAGGGTTAAATTCTAAAATCCTTTAGATAATTACTAGGATCTGGAAATAATAACTGCCAGTCATCATATATGGATATATAATTTGAATATATCTCATTTTAATTGTATGAAAGATTTCCTTGCAAATTGTTTTAATAAAGTTGTATGATATTAGCAGATAGCTGTGTTATGAACTGTTGCTGCTTTATATAGATGAAGGTTGATAAAGTAATTAGTTGTATGATTCCACATTTGTTTTGTGTTTACCTCCATTCTTTGTCTCCAGGAGAAAAGTTGAAATTATGCATACTCATAGTCTCTTCACTCTTCTTGGAGAAAGACTGATGCTGCATACAAACACTGTAACTGTCACCACATACAACACACTTTATGAGGTAAAAATAAATAAAGCTGTGATAAGAATTCTTTTTTTTCTAGCATTTATTTCTGTTCTTCCAACTGGTAGGGCTTACACTGTGTCATTGTGTCCTGAGGTTGTAAGGGAGGGCTGGCCTAGGAGAATGACCAGATTGATGGGTTGGGTAGGGATCTGCCCATTCTCAGTTTATCTCTCTTCCTGATTTTCCCACTCTTCTTTATACCTCTTCTATGTTTTCTCATTGTTTCATCTTTTACTTTTCTACTAGAGCAAAATAACTCTCAAAGAAAAGTAATAGCCATTCAGCAAATTGTGATGATATATTATATATTTAATAAAATTAGTCTGGACTATCAGAGGACAGAGCCATCTCTCCAACCTTTTTGTTTGTTTTTTTGTTTTGTTTTTTCAAGAAAGGGTTTTCTATGTAAAACAAACTGGCTCTTCTGGAATTTGCTTTGTAGACCAGGTTGGCTTTTAATTCACAGAGATCCTCTTCCGTCTGCCTCTCAAGTGCTGTGTCTAATGACTTGTGCCACCATTGCCTGGCTTTTTTCTTTCTGATATTCCAGGCTAATTTTACTAAATACGCAATTTATCACCACAGCAAATACAGATCACACTAACAATATTAACTCTGTTCATGGTGGGTGCATTTGTATATGTCTGTGTGTATGTAGTTTGTGAATGCATGATGTGTATACTGGACACCTTTTTGTGTGTGATGAAGATCACTGCTTTAACCAGCTAACATCCCAGTCACTACAGATGAGAATGAATACTGTGTTAGGTGCCTTTTGTCAGCATTTACAGACCTAGGCATATCCGGGAAAAGGACATCTTAATTAAGAAAATGAATAAGATTGGCCTGTGGGAAGGCTCTTTATTAATGATTGATTTGGAAGAGTCTAGCCCACTGGGGATACTGTCACCTCTAGCAGGTAGTCCTGGGTTTTTTTTTTTAAGCAGGCTGAGCATGCCATGAGTTGAGCAAGCCAGTAAACTGTTTCTTTGTATCCTCTGCTTCAGTTCCTGTCTTGAGTCTCTTCCCTGATTCCCTCAAAGATAAAATGTGACCTGACAGTTATAAGATGAAACAAATCCTTTCTTCCCCATGTTGCTTTTGGTCATGATATTTTTTGTCACTATTGAAGCTCTAAGAGAAATACATAGCTAATATTTTCCTTCATTTAGAAACACTTCCACATGTCCTATGCTGTTCTAAGGACATTTCTTTGAGTATAGCTTTGCTTATTTTCTTCATAGCCTTCCCACAAAGACTGTAGATATTAGCTCTACTTTCACATCCAATATTCTTCTCCATTTCTAATATGCAATAATTACCCACATTAAGATAGAGTTGACATTGAGATGAAATATAGGTAAGAACCATATGTAAAAGTGACGTATTGAATTGTGTATATAGAAACCCTCTGTTAACCCTTCTTACAAAGTGTCTT
The DNA here is from genome assembly GCA_004025045.1 of Sigmodon hispidus. Taxonomy (NCBI): domain Eukaryota; kingdom Metazoa; phylum Chordata; class Mammalia; order Rodentia; family Cricetidae; genus Sigmodon; species Sigmodon hispidus. The sequence continues at coordinate 10,925 of PVIH01000185.1, forward strand.
AGTCACTGTTCTGTTGCTGTGAAGAGACACTGTGGCCAAGGAAATTCTTAAAAAGGAAATCTTAATTGGAGTGGTTTGTTTACAGTTTCAGAGGTTCAGTTCCATTATGATCAAGGCAGAAGCATGGCAGCATGCAGGCAGACCTGGTACTGGCTACATCTTGATCAAAATAGACTGTCACACTGAGAGGCATCTTGAGTATGGGAAATCTCAAAGCTTCCCACTCTCACAGAGACACATTTCTTCCAACAAGGGCACCCCTCCTAATAGTGCCACTCTCTTTGGGGCTCATTTTCTTTCAAACCACCACAGATAACATAGTCAAGAAAACTTATAAAATAAAGCATTTAATTGAGGGCTTGTTTAAAGTTTTAGAGGGTTACTCAATTATTATTACCATATCAAGAAGCATGGCTACAAACAGACCAAGTTCTGGAGCACTATCTGAGAGCTTTACAGGCAGAGAGTGGGTGTCAGTTAGAACTCACAGACCCATCTCCTCTAACTAGGGCACACATACTCTATCAAGGCCATACTTCTTAATCTTTCTGAACAGTTTACCAGCTGGGGGACTAAATATGTAAATATATTAGCTACTGAAGCCATTCTCAATTCAAACCACCACACAAAGAAACCTGAAAAATACACTGACTTACAAATGCAAGTAAAATGTCTGGACTGTTTCTGTATATTCATCTTCATTCTGCTTTCTTCACTTTGTCTTCAGTGATCCTTTCTTGCTTCTGTAGTGTGTTGGCAAACATGCAAGTAAAGGGTATTTGGAAATAATCAAAAGTAAACTAATATGTGGCATGTAAAATTTATATGAGATGCAAATTTCAGCATCGGTGTATAGTTTTATTGGTTTAATGCTGATTGGCTTTGCTCCCTGCAGCAGTGTTTGACAGCCTCTCCCAACTTTGCATTACTGCCTGGTGTATTAGGGATCATGGAGGTACAGTAAGTAATTCAGTGATTCACTTGACACTGACTTACCAAATCTTACTTTTTAAAAAAAAAATAATAATAGTATGTACCTATCATTTCTGAATAAAAAAATATTTTTGACTCACAATTTTAAGACTGTGGATTGTGGGTTCTTTGTTATGGACGTATGCAACAAGGCCTTGTGGCTCTTACATGTGAGCTAAAGTTATACCAAAATATTCTTCAACATTATTAAAATCACAAAAGCAGCTTTTGGAAAATATAAAAGACAATATATCATCATTATAGATAATTTTGCAGGTTTCAAAATAACATAGGGCAAATTCCAGTTCCCTTTTCTATGTAAACTGTGGTCCATATTTAGTTCCATTCCAAGTTTTGCACAGTTCTTAAGTGAGATGGTTTAATAGTGTTCAGTATCCCTAAAGTTGTCTGGAAATCTAAACATATGTAAGTATAGTCATGAATGACTGTGCAATGTTGTTACCCTATCAAGTATGTGTCATTGGAATATCACCCATATCATTATCTTCTCTGACATTTGCACTTCTGCAACAGGAAATGTAGCACCTCTCTGCTGCTTTTATTGAACACTGTGTTTTACTCATCATGATATACAAAGAGAACTAACATGCATTTATTATAAACATACAAAATAAGAGGTATCCCTGTGCCTTCATTACTACTCGAAAGTGTAAAGATTCTCACTTACACATGCAAATCTTACAGAATACCATCTTATACATAGCTTTTAGCCCTTTACAATATTTAATAATATCGTGTTAATATATCTTTATTACAATATATTGTCTCATAGGAGGTAAAAGTTGTTTCTGATAATGAGACAGTAAATATATTTAAGCTTTGTTGGCTATTTGATTTTCAGAAGGAGCCATGGGTATTATGACTCATTTGGTCTACATTACAGTTAGACTGTATTACAGGAAAGATAGCTTCCAGGCCTTGGTGTGCTGACCCTCCATCTGCAGCATTCTGGTTTGCTATTTTATGCCATATTTTCTTACCTGTTTCCATGTGGAAACATTGGAGTCAGTGACAGTAAAACATCTTGGTCTCTCTTTTTTACCGATTCTGTAGTCATTCCTCAAACTGCTTGATTGTTAGACTCTATCAGCCTTCTCTTTTTAAGTAGTACATGCAGCACTAAATAAATACCTATGGAGTGGATTGCATTGTACAATGTGGTAAGGTGGTTTCCTTCCATTCTCATTTGTGTTTTTGAGTCAGTGTCTGGTACTATATTTCTTCATAATAATAACTCCTTTTGTTGGGTGCTTCTTAGGACATTACCTATTGTAAATGCTATGTGTCTATTACCTCAGGTCTTAAAACTAGCATATAGTTATTGATATTTTTATTGCCTCTGAAAAACAAACATACTGAAACTCACAGATTAAATAATTTGTTCCAGTAGCATATGTTCATGATATAGGTAGGTTACATGTACCTTAAAGGGAAAAAATAGCAAAATGGCCTTCAAAAGTTACATGAAATTTTTCTTTTGAATGAAAGCCTTGCTACAGTGTCAAATGTGGGTTCTGGATGATTTCTAATATTGATTTACTTTGTCTATGTCTTCATTTTCTAACCAATTAGTTTGCTTTGGCTTATGATGCTTTCCTGGGTTTTTCAGCATTACTTCTGTGAACTTCTGCCCCTCTGCTTGTTTTAAGTTATTAGTCGATATAAGAATTCCAGTGAATTCTTACATTGGAATAACAATTCAATATAACATAATATTTTAAATATTGAAGTTAATTATATGATCCTAGTCTTAAAACTAGAACATACGACATTCATATGCACACTTGCATTTCTGTCAGGCTTCCTGAGACTGGCTGAATGGTGAATACAACATTTTACTAAAAACCTGTAAATGTTTTGCTCCTGGGTTCCAGGTTTGGGTCTCTGTTTAAGTGTTTACTAAGCAAAGACTGGCTGTTACTGACTCTGTTAGAGTGAAGAATATTTAATAGGTACGGATCCTCTAATAGTGTATGATCCAGAGGTTCTGACATAGCAATGAAAAAAAAATACTGGCCTTTCATATCAGCTAGTCACTATGTATGTCTTTTAAATAATAATCATGATGGATATAAATAAGTTTTGAAGGATTCTGAGTTATTAATGAACTCATTTCAAAAGCACAATTAATGTAAATATGATTAAAAGAAGACAGTGTCTGATTGTTCAGCCCTGCTGATCCTACTTATCGGTGTAAGTTTCTTCACTTAGACTTTAGTCAGTGATAGCAACAAACATACTGAATTGTGAAATTGTGTTTGAATGAATTGCTGTTTCTGGGTCATCATAGTTTGAAGATTGTATCATTTGAGGCTGCTGTAATTTGCTGCAAAATTCAGCCAGGTGGTGGTGGGCAGCACTCAGAAGGCAGACGCAGATGGATGTCTGTGAGTTTCAGGCTAGCCTGGTCTACAGAGTTCCAGGGCAGCCAGAGTTGTTACACAAAAAAGCCCTGCCTTGAAAAACCAAAGAAACCAAAAGCCCCAAACCAACAAACAAATAACAAAAAAGGCAAACATATAAAGTAAACAAACAAACAAAAAGCTAATCTCTTAATAGAATTAACTGACAGCAATCAATTATATATTATTTTAGTCAGTATTCTGAAAATTTTATTAGGATAAAAATTATTCCTATATCTGAGATGATATGTACATGAAATAGTGTCTATTAAGTATAAAATCAAGCTTTTTTCGATTAATTCTTTGAATTTTCACATGTTAGTGTATAGCATTTATTCACTCATCTCCCACTCTCCCTTGTCAATGCCTACTTTTAATTAGCTGAACTTTTTCAAGATTCGTGACTTTTGGTTTTATTTTATGACCCATTTAGTTTAATGAGGGCCATCTGTGTGACCTCAGGATTAGGATTTTTCCTTGGAACCTGATTGGGTCACTGAAGCAGTGACCTCTCATTATCTGATTCTATCAGTAGGTGTCTTAGTTACTTTTTTCTGTTTCTGTGATAGGACATTATGATCAAGGCAATTTAGAGAAGAAAGAGTATATTGGAGGCTTATAGTTTCAGAGAGTGAGTCCATGGTCATCATGGTGGGGAACATCAGTCAGGCATAGTTTTGCAGCAGTAGCTGACAGTTTATATACCACAAATAGGAAGAAGAAAGCCAACTGGGAATGGCATGAGCTTTTGAAATCTACTTCCAGTGACACACCATTTCAACAAGACCACACCTTCTAATTCTTCTCAGTCAGTTCCACCAACTGGTGACCAAGAATTCAAATATATATGACCTTGGGGAGCATTTTTATTCAAACTACTACAGTAGGAAATAGTTTGGTAGTGACCATCTCCTCAGTACTTACCCCATTCTTGCCTGGCTCTTGATGGCGTATTCTATCCATCCAATAACTATCCATATTTGTTAGAAGCTCTTGATTTTAATGGATGTTGGAAGGTCTTGGTTGTGATTGATGTATGTTGTCTAGAAGATGGCGTTTCTTGCCCTTTCCCTTATCTTCTGACTTGAACATTTTTCCATCCTGCTCCTCCACAGTGCAAGTGAGCCTTGAATAAGCCGGGGGGGGGGGGGTTGGGGAATGTCTTCTTTAGGGTTGAGCATTTGTCTGTTAGGGTTAAGGTTACTCTCAGCACCTTGCATATCAGTGAGTCTCTGTATTTATCATCATTCACTAGAAAGAGAGCTTCTCTGTTTAAGGCTGAGAGTGTTAATTGCCAATGGATATAAATATAACTTAGATGGCAGTTGGGTTCTATGTCAATTTAGCTAATCAACAGAATTAAATTACCTTTAGGGCCCATGAACTCTCTTGCCATGGGCTTTGGAGCAAGTTCAAAATACCAGCTATTGGACTCCCTCTTACGAAATGGACCTCAGATCTCATCATTATGGCTAATTGTCTTCATAACAATACTGCCACTGTTGTACAAGTGTGCACAGTTTATAGCAAAATGTTCTAGCCAACATCACATAAATTATGAAGCAGTGGAAACATCTTCTATTAAAGGCAAACAAACAAAAAACTAAAAAACAATGATAAAGATACCCTGTCACCAATGAGCATTGGGAGTTACTAAGGCACGGCTATAGCTAGCACTTTAACATCTTTCAGTAACACAAAGAATATGAAATAAAATATAATTTAATGTTTAACACTGCACTTAGATCTATATCTGTAAACACCATGCTTAGAAAGTTACCTCTGTGCTTAGAATTGAGTCTGTCCCTATCCTTTCCAACACAACTGCCACTTACTACATGTGGCTTCAGCATGAATGTTGAATGTTTACAAAATTCATGGGCACTCCTCCATCTTATTTTGTTTTAGTTTAGGGTAAGGATTCAACTTTTGTATACCCATCCTATAAGTCAGCAGAACCTTCAGGGTCCACTTGAAGTCTCAAACTCCATTAAAAGGTTTATACCTATATTCACCTCTCCTTATTTACACACATTATTTCCTTCCCCCTTAAAATCTCAATAGGTTCTTAATGACAGTTTCTCGTGTTTTATTGATTACTAGAGGCGTGCATTTCTCTACCTGTCTCCAGAACATTAATTAAGTAAATTGATGCCAGAAATGTACCTCCACTTAACAACTGTTTTCCTTCTCCAAACATTGAGCAGGGTGTGGGTTCTTAATAAATACATGCTGAAGTCAGTTCCTAAATATGTTTGTATAACTTGTATAAACCTTTCATATTTGGTTATGCTATAGTCCTGAGAGTGCTTTCATGGGGCTGGAGAGATGGCTCAGCAGTTAAGAGCACTGATTGTTCTTCCAGAGGACCTGAGTTCAATGTCCAGCATCCACATGGCAGCTAACAACTGTCTGTGTTTCCAAGATCTGACACTCTTACACAGTTATACATGCAGACAAAACACCAATTCACATAAAATAAAAATTCAAAAAGAAAGTGTTTTCACACAAGAGAACCTGTAATCTTTGTAGCAGCCTTAAGAATAAGCACTACCATTACTGTCCTCAGTGTCACATGACAGAGCAAAGCTTTATTTAATAAGACAACAGGAAAACAGTGATGCTTTGAGTCAAATTTTGTTTCTTGTACCATGTCACTTATTCTCTCTTGGTTGAGAACGGTTTAAAGATTCTATCATAAGGGAACATGGTCTGGTGTTTCCGCTACAAGTATGTAGTTATTTTGAATATCATCTTTATAGCAATAAATATCTGGAATCTTGTCCTTTGGAATTTGGAGGAAAATTGGTATGGAAACCCCTTTTAAGTATATACCAGCCACTGTTCTTTGCTATGTGTTTTTCCAAGAGAATTTTATCTTGTGTCAGCTCCCTGTAGACATTTATACTTCACTGTTCAGACAGCTTTCTGACACTGTTTAGTTTAACATAATTTAAGCAAATAGTATGAGTAATGTTATCCAGTATTTATCACTTAAGTAATAATAGACCAATGTCTTATTTCAAGTCAATACATTTTTCAGATATACGTCTCATTCATATATGTAAATTTCCTGTCCTCTTTTTAGTATAAGAAAAGTGCTTCCCTTCTGGATGGTTCTCTTCTCAAAAGCCATCACCCCTATATCCTAACTTGTTCTTTCCAGCCTAGCTTTTACCTTAGAGCAATGCATAACTGATCTCAAAATTAGCACTGATGTTGTTGCTATAGATTTTTTTGTGCTGATACAGTGTTGAACTGTTTTTTAAAAGATTATTCAGAATTTAACATATTAGCTCTAAGTATTAAGACATTGATATAAAATAACATCTTTAGTGAAATGCAGCTCTATTGAAGTATATGTATATAGACAGACAGGTAGGTAGATACCTGTAAGGGTGGAGACAAAATGGTTAAAGCCTAGAATACATGAGCAACCACACAATTTATTATTTATATGTGACTCATTTATTCATTTTGTCAGTTAATGACTACTGATGTGTGTCAGCCTCTGGTACTAATCATGGGAACATAATGAAAATGTACAGAATTATTTTTGAGCCTTCATTTAAGTCAAAAATAGAAATATAAATTTTAGATTTCTTTTTCATGTGAGGCATAATTTTGTTAACATTTGCTGGTTTTTTTTATTAACATGACACAAAACATCAAATGTTTATAATTCAAGATAAGGCAGTGTTAAAAGTAGATACTGAAAACATATTTCAGACAGAACAAATTTTATATTAGCTAATTATTCTTTCCTTCTATAGATACAGTGTCTGCCTTTTGTCTTTATCCAAAGTAAGTAAAATTTGAGGTATATAGATCTTAGGGATATATGTAATTTATTAGAAAGCTGCTTTGGGAGAGATAATTTCTTTTGATTTGTAAATTAGTCTAAGTCTTTTAGAGATTCTTTACTTATATAGCTGTAATAGATTTTTTGCTTATATAGCTATATTCTGCAGCTTAATTTTTCTCTCTAAATAAAATTCAAATTTTTCATCTTTCAGATCTTGACAGAGCAAGTGTGTACTCAAGTTGTACATAAACCACACCCAGAGCCAGACTCTACAGTGAAAATTCAGAACCCAAGTGAGCAGATACTACTGTTTACTATTACATGGTAGTTATGTGGTAATGTGTGGGACTAAATCATAGCTTTCAGGTCCTTCCAGTGTTCACATTTATGACAGTTACAACTCCACTGTCAAAGCTAAGCAATTAGTTGACAATTAGTGAATATGATATGTCTTAGTTTACTTTTTGCATTTTAATATAGATTTTGTGTGTTTATAGTGATTCTTAAAGTTGTGGCAACTTTATTAAAAAACTCGACACCAAGTGCCGAATTGATGGAAGTTCGTCGGTTGTTTTTATCTGACATGATTAAGCTTTTCAGTAACAGCCGTGAAAACAGAAGGTAAACAGTGTGATTTTTCTTCTAACTTAGATATGTTTCTGTCTATGATTTCAAATAAAAATATTCAAATATTTTGTTAAATGCTCAGTCATTTGAAAAAGCATGTTTTATCAATTTTATTTATTTAGTTTTTGTAGTATATTTAATTAAATATATGTATGAATCTACAGATACACTGATTTGTACTAAGATTTTAGCCAGCTATCCCTGATACCTGTCTGTCATCAACAGTGTCTTTAATAATCATTATGTTGGGCTTGCCTATATTTACCTGTGTTTTCCTGTCATGTTTCTGATTCTTGTTATGCATTTAAAGCTCCCTAGCTCAGACATGGTATACAGTCTGAGTCCATGGATTTTTGTTGGTGGTCATTTCCTAAACTTCTAACAAGTTTTATGTATGTGTGTGAAGCACTGTGACACCCAGTCTAGTTAAGTTGGCTAAGGGTGCCTATAGAGAAAACTGAGTGCATTGTGAGTGCTAATGGTGATGAGAACATTCAGAAACAACCACTGATTTTGATCAGGAGAGTTAATAAGTGATTTTTATTAATAATTCAAATTTTCTAAGAAAAAAGAAAATGGTGGATATTACAGAATATATAGAATAATTTTATATTCAGATTATATTTTTAGTATTTTCTCTGCATTTCAAAGTTGTAAATTATAATTTTGATATTTTTAATGAACTCTTTTTTTCTACTTAGATGCTTACTGCAATGTTCAGTGTGGCAGGATTGGATGTTTTCTCTTGGCTATATTAATCCAAAAAGTTCTGAGGAACAGAAGATTACTGAGATGGTCTACAACATCTTCCGGATTCTTTTGTATCATGCGATAAAATATGAATGGGGAGGCTGGAGAGTCTGGGTGGACACACTCTCAATAGCCCATTCCAAGGTAACACTAACTAGGAATGTTCTTTCATTGAAATTTGAAATGTACTCACTCATTAGTGGACTTTAGACAAAAAGCAAAGAACACTCAAGCTGCAAACCACAACCCCTAAAAAGCTTGGGATCAGAGACATCCAGGGATTCCCCTAGGAAGAGAAAATAGAGAAGATCTTCATAGTTAATTGGGAACATAAGGGGCCTCAACCAAGAAGGTGTGGAAACAAATCATGAGAGAAGATGATTGAGAGGAGTAACAAGGAGGGAGAAAAAAAGAGAGATGGAGATCTTAATAGAGGAAGCCAATGTGGGCTTGGATAAAGACTGGGTACTAGGGTAACCTATAAGAACTCAGGATGTCCCTGGCTAGGTCTCCAACTAGTAGTGAAGGTGTTGCCTGGACAGGACTTCCCCTATAGTCAAATGAATAGCCACCCCAAGTGTTTTCACAGAACTTACATCCAACAATAAATTGAGCTAGCAGCAGAGATACATGGGTGAGCACTGGGCCCAGCTCCTGGTCCAGCTGAAATCAGGGAAGGAGACTCTATATGAGCAAGGAGATAGGACTTATGAGGAAATTTCCCACAGTCATGGCTGGCTGGAGCTCTGGGGAACTCAATGAATTAAGAACAGCCACTGGGGAACCATCAGGAAAAGGAACTAGACCTTCCAAGAATAGGAAACTGTCCACTGACCTGAGCAGTATGTGGAGTCTCAAGGGGAGGGATCAGACTGTGTTTCTATGCATGGACTGGCACTTCTGAGGCCATTAGGATGAGGAAATCAGACCTGCCTGGAGTGGATACTGGGCTGATCCACCTTGGGACTTCTTGCTCTTTTAGGCAAGGGGATGGGAGGATGGAGAGGAGGGAGGCTGAAGGCTGACTGGGAGGGGTTGGGAGGGGGAAGGGAAGGAGAGCAAGGGGATACATGAGTGGAGAAGGGACTTTATTTTATATAAAAAAATAATTAAAATAAATTTTTAAAAAATTTCAGCCATGGAGTAAATGGCTATAAACTTTCATCTGGTGCCACCTTGTGGACATTCTCAGTTATGGCCCATTCCTTTGTCCTAAATTTGCCTTTGTGCTTTTCTGCACTTTGGTGAGACTCTAGAGCTTGAAGGGGGTTTCAAGATCATTTAATTCAAACACAAAGTTTATAAATTATAAATTTTGTTTTTAATAACACTGTGTGTTAAAGTGTGTGTGTGTGTGTTCGCACGTGTTACGATTGGTGGCCAACATTTATCCCTTATGAGCCATTTTAGTGTCTCCTTAATTGGGAATTTTACTATATGTTTTTAGCAGATGTGATAACTTGAGTCTGAACCAGTTTTTTAAATTAATCCATACTCAATTATTACAAGCATAGTTCTTATAGTAGCTGAAATATACTTCTAGTGATGCCTTTAAAGTAATCAGATTTCTGTTTTTTATCAAGTGAATAATAAATGTAAATAATTAATAAATGGGACTTTGCTGAGTTGTTGAAATGCTTTCTATACAAGCATAAGGAGCTAAATTTGGATCCCCTTCATCCACATAACAGGCTAGGCATGGCTGTACACACCTCACCACCAGTGCTAGAAAGCACAATGAGTAAACAAACTCCATAGGCTCTCTGACAAAACCATGCAACCCTGTTCGGTAAGAGATGCTGTCTCAAAAAGAAGGTGCCAAAAGTGATGGAGGAAGAAGGAAGATATATCAGTATCAGCACCTTTAAATGTACTCACCTTACACATACACAGTTTTTTCATATGTACATATATATGAGACATATATATATATTTTGAGATAGTCTTACTATGGGATTCTGGTGGCCTAGGAACTTGCTGTATAGAACAAGATGGGTACACACTCACAAAGATCTCCTGCTTCTGCCTCCCAAATGTTGGGATTAAAGGCATGCACTTTCAATAATATTTTTAATTGTAAAGTTGTAGTAAGTGCTCTATTGCTATGAAGAGAGACACTATGATCAAGGTAATGCTCATAAAAAAATTAATTTGGGGCTTGATTACAGTTTCAGAGGTAAGTCCTTTATCATTACTATGGGTAGCATGGTGATAGGCAGGTAGGCATGATACTGGAGAAGTAGCTAAGAACTACATCCTGATCCACAGACAGTAGGTACTTGGTCTAATATGGGCTTTTAAAACCTCAAAGTCCACCCTCAGTGACATGCATTTCCTTCAACAAGGCCACACCTCCTGGTCTATCTTATCTTTTTCGAATAATGCATGGTGACTAAGCATTCAAATATATGGGCCTATGGGGATCATTCTTGTTCAAACACTACATATAGTATCTTTTAATATTTTTTAATCCCTGTTAAATTTTAGATATCATTTGTCTTTGGTAAGATAGTAGTACATTTATGCACACATTATATATTATAGTAATTCAAAATTGTGATTCCTCAGCCTGTAAAAATCACAGAAAAATCATGCACATCCAAAAATTAGGCTGCTAATCAAATAATGTTGCAATTAAGTTTCATAGTAAACTCATCTACTTATTTTTAACAGGAATTAGAAAAGATGATTTTAGAGATTATATATGTTTTATGCTTTCTGGTCTACCTCTATTGAAAGTGTTTAACTCATCTGTTTAGTGTGAAAGTAGACAAAGAGAACAATTGCATCAGTTAACATGGTTATATTATAATAAAATTTCTTTCCAAAATACATGACAAACTGGTGTGACTTTTGACTAAAAGGTTTCCAGTCCCCATAGTTGGGAAGTTTTTTCTGTAGGGAACAGATTTCATATCTTTAAAGAAAAGTCAACTCAAAGACCTTATACTACACAGGTTAATATAAAGTAATTTTATGTACCTATAAGAAAAGATTTTTCAACATTAGGAAAATATAGAATAATTTATAATACCTATTATAGTTCTACATTTGCCCATGCATACCTTACATTTGTCCTCGCTTTAATAAGTTTAAATGTAACAAAGAAAAAGATATTTCAAATCTATGCACAGAACGTATTCTGATGTTTCTGAATTTAGTCACTTATTTATATATAAAGCTGACATAGTGATTTATAAATGTCTATTTACAGGTCCATGTGAGATACTTTGAATAGTGGTTGTGAATATATTACTGTAGCCATGTGAAATCTGGCATAGTAATAGCAATAGTGATATTGCATATTATCATCTGCCAAGGTGTTAAACTAAACAGTGTTCACAAGTTAGATATCATATGATGTTGGTTAATATTGGAATAATTAACTCGTACAAAGGAATCTTAATATTGAAGTTACATAAGTGATTAGAGACAAGTCAGGAAAGTATTATTGTATTTCATCATTGTTTTCAATTACATAATAAAACCAATTAGCTAATAAAACTAAATCTTAAAATACTTGTACCATTTTTGCTATTATTTAATTTTATTGCTCTTATTTCTGTCTTTTTCTTGGAATATTCATGACTCCTTAGTTTTCTCTTTACTTTTTCCCTAGGTTACTTATGAAGCACACAAAGAATATCTGGCCAAAATGTATGAGGAGTATCAACGACAAGAGGAGGAGAACATTAAGAAGGGAAAGAAAGGAAATGTGAGCACTATCTCTGGTCTTTCATCACAGACAACAGGAGCAAAAGGAGGAATGGAAATCCGGGAAATAGAAGATCTTTCCCAAAGTCAGAGCCCAGAAAGTGAGACAGACTACCCAGTTAGCACAGATACACGAGACTTGCTCATGTCAACCAAAGTATCAGATGATATTCTTGGAAGTTCAGATAGACCTGGCAGTGGAGTACATGTGGAAGTGCATGATCTTCTAGTTGATATAAAAGCAGAGAAAGTTGAAGCAACAGAAGTAAAGCTTGATGATATGGATTTATCACCAGAAACTATGGTGGGCGGAGAGAATGGTGCTCTCGTGGAAGTGGAGTCCTTGTTGGATAATGTGTACAGTGCTGCTGTTGAGAAACTCCAGAATAATGTGCATGGAAGTGTGGGTATCATTAAAAAAAATGAAGAGAAGTACAATGGTCCATTGATCACACTAGCAGATGAGAAGGAGGAGCTCCCTAACAGTAGCACGTCCTTCCTTTTTGATAAAATACCCAAACAGGAAGAGAAACTGCTTCCAGAACTTTCTAGCAATCACATCATTCCAAATATTCAAGATACCCAAGTACATCTTGGTGTCAGTGATGATCTTGGATTGCTTGCTCATATGACTGCAAGTGTAGATTTAACTTGCACATCAAACATAATTGAAGAGAAAGACTTCAGAATTCATACGACTTCAGATGGAGTGAGTAGTGTTTCTGAAAGAGACTTAGCATCATCAGTTAAGGCATTAGACTATGCTGAAATGACCGCTACAACTCTGGAAACAGAGCCTTCCAATAGCAAAATTGTACCAAATATTGATGCTGGAAGTATAATTTCAGACACTGAGCGATCTGATGATGGCAAAGAATCAGGAAAGGAAATCCGAAAAATCCAGACTACTACTACAACGCAAGTAAGCCATCCCATGTGAATTCTAGAAGTAAACAAAAGTATCAGATAGACAGTGAGTTGTTAGCTACAAGGTGGTTTTCTAGAATGACACTACTCTTAAATTCATGTATTGTATAATTTACAGAACTAGTGCTATGGTATTTACATATGAAATTCAAATAATCTGATTTGTATTCCCAATTCTGCCACATTTCTCTAATTTTGTTCAACCTTTTTGGTCCTCAGATTTTTCTGTCATATAAGGCATTTATATCTTTGTACTTGAAATCTTCATTCTAAACTTGTGCTCCAGGGCAGCACTGTTCTGGGGATTGTAGAAAAGAGGACTTGTAGCCAGCTTGAACAGATGCATGAATAATAGGGAAAGGGGTTGTTATCTGGCAATGCCTACCATGCTCCAGACACTGGTAGATGTTTTCAGATGTAGTCCTTACAACACCCTTGTGAGGTAGGTAATATAGCTGAGAAATTTTGTAATTGATAGTAATGAGAACTTTTTTTACAAACACTGGGATAAAATTTGGGTTTTTTTTTTTTTTTTTTTTTTTAAGGTAGCTGCAGCCAAGTGGTGGTGGCACATGCCTTTAATTTCAGCACTTGGGAGGCAGAGACAGGCAGATCTCTGTCAATTCAAGGCCAGCCTGGTCTACAAAGCAGTTTCCAGGATAGTGAGGTCTGTTACAGAGAGAAACCATCTCAAAATTTTTTTTAAATTTGAAAAAAGGGGCAGAGGGGACTGCTTAGACCCCATGGTTAGCAAAAGTTGGTGTTGAGGTTTGGGCCAGTCTGTGGTAAAGGTAAACACCACTATGTCTTCTGAGACAAACTTGAGTTGGTACTGCTTAATTTTTGAACTAAACTAATACTTTATGGCTAAGAGTTGATGAGATTGTAATGACACTTAAGGGTTTGAGTTTTGTTAACCCTGTTGACTTTCCTCCTGCTTTTTTTTATTTCATTGAAGGTAAGTTTATGTTTTTATTCCATATATTAAAAAGAATAAACCATGTCTTATTGTTATCTTTGTACTCAGTAACAATACTGGATGATATATTCTGTATGTGACAAAGGTATGTTTATTTTTTGTTTGTTAACTGCCAATTTCCATTTTTGTGGCAGTTATACTACAGTGATAATTGGCAGGGTGAGAGAATAATGAATAAGGTAAGATTTCAAATAAAGGAAAAGCAGATTATTGCTTACTGTGCATAATAATCACTAGGCTTGTCTGTTTTTCAGGCATTTTTTTCTGGCTTCCTTTCTTATATCATACAGTGTGTTTATTTTTTATTGAAGTATTGTAAATGTATTTTTAAGTTAATTTAAATTCTCTCCAGTAATATTTCTTTTAATCATCTCTTTTTAGTTGTAAGTAATTGATGGTGTGTATCCATTGCTCCATTCATGCATACTTATTTCCACAAAAGGCATCTTTTACTAGCATGAAGATCCTGCTAGAATCTTACTAGGGAGAAAGGATCCGGTTTTTAGTGAAAACTTTAGTGTTGTCTTTTGATGACCTTGCCTAGATTCTGCAATGTCAAAGCAGAAGTCCCAATAGCAGATTTTAGATGAATCTAAAGAATTTCTGTGCATGCTTTTAAAATGCACTCACTTACTAAAGTCACATTTTAAACTCCTACTCACCCTGTTATGCACACTGCTTTTTGAATCTCATATCTGTTTTGTACATCACAAAAGTTTGCCTTCTCTTTGTTTAGGCTGTTCAGGGCCGGTCTATCACTCAACAGGACCGAGATCTCAGAGTTGATTTAGGATTTCGAGGAATGCCGATGACTGAGGAACAACGTCGCCAGTTCAGCCCTGGTCCCCGGACTACCATGTTCCGGATTCCAGAGTTTAAGTGGTCTCCAATGCACCAGCGGCTTCTCACTGACCTGTTGTTTGCATTAGAGACAGATGTGCATGTGTGGAGAAGGTACAACTATTTCTCTTATATATTTTGATCACTTTCAGTTGGAAAATGAATTTTTTTAATAATTATTTTACATGTGTGTGTCTGTTTTGCTTTGTATCTATGGTTGTGTACAATGTGCTTGGCCTGGTACCTGCTAAGGCGGTCAGAGGGGCATGTTGGATCTCCGGGAACTGGAATTACAGATGGTTGTGAGCCAGCATATGGGTTCTGGGACTTGAATGCAGGACCTTTGCAAGAACAAGTGCTCTTATCTACTGAGCCAACTTTGCAGCCTGAGAAAATGAATATTTTCATTAAATAATTTGTCATCCAATGAAATTTATAAATTAAATGTTTTAAAATTAAATATTTAAGTTTTGATAGACAAATATTTATGTAAAGTAAGCTTTTTATGATATTTGGAACACACATCTCTAGGCATGTAACAATTTAGCAAGTCAGTTAAAGCAGAATTTTAAAATTTGGCATTGCTTATTCTACACAAAAAAGAATTAAAGACCAGCTTTGTTTTATATTTCTGCAACTGCATCTTTTCTTGTTAAACTCAATACTATGAGCTATATCACTGTGTAGTAACAATACACTAGCACCCAGTACTAAAATAAAATCTTAAAGTAGATTATAATATGTATGTCATTAGAAGATGCTTGTTTAAATCCATCTGAATTAAATGTTAGTTTAAAAAACCTTTTAATTCAGTTTTCTAATAGCAGATTCATATTTCTCAATCAGGAGATGTATCATTCACATGTGCAAGTATGTAAATTTTGATGGCTATAATCATCAAAATACCTTATCTTCAGAGATAAGGTATTTTGTGTCTTTTCTGTCACATCCTCAGACTGAAGCTGAGTTTTGTACGGTCTCTTGATTTTCTTTAGTATTAAGGGTGGACACTTGAGGTTGTCTGTGCTTAAAAAAAAAAAGCAGACTCGTCTTCCTTTCTCTGTTCATCTTCTCATTCTTTCTCTGTTCTCCATGCTATTTTTTCCTTTCCATTTTTTGTCAACTTTTTTTCTGTTGCATGAAACCTCTTAAGAAATTTCTTTCATACTGTCTGTCAGGGTTGTACATTCACTTGAAAAAGACCCCTTATTTTAAAAATGGGATGCCAATGACTAGGCTGTGTAGATAATTCTGATTAACATTTCGGTAACTGGTGAGGCCAGCTAATCTATGGAACAAAACCTGGAGTGTTCTCGTGGGGAAGATGATGTGACTGTTGTGGAAGTTGTCAGTATATCTGCCAAGAGGGTTTTTTATGTTTTATCTGATCATAATCTAGGCATAGACTGATGCTAATGTTGTTTCATGCTATGTACCTCAAGGAAAATAAATAGCATGAAAGTCATGGCTACACATGAAGGTGTGAGGTGAAAAATGTGATTTGCCTTTTACTCTCAATAACAAACTGTGTATCATTATTTTCATTATTGATACTCACCAAAGTTTCCAAATGTAATTGTATGCAAATTTTTAAAAAGATTATTTTTAGGATAGAGGAGAAAATCTAATCACAGTAAAACAGCATATTTCTTTGACACCTTCATTGCATGTTTTGTATGGAAAATCTTATTGCTGACTTATTCTGTGACCTTCCTTTTCATTTGAAGTATTTCCTGAACTTATGCCACTTACCTTCAGTGATGCTCCACAACACACATTTCCTCAAGGTGGTGAAAGGTGCACTCAGAACCACAGTTGAAACTTCTCCTCTGCAAGTTCTCTCACCTGGTTTGCTTTCTAACACACAACAAGTAAATGCAACCAAACTAGTTTTAGTTAAATTCATGGGGCCACCCAGTTGTCTTAGAAGATAGTAAGTAATCAGAAGTGTGAAATGGAAAATTATTATTTCAGGCCTTCATAGTGAATTTAGGCTTTGAAGTACTAATGTCCTTTCTTAAACAAATCAAGAAAGAGCAAGAATATTGTATTTCTTTAATATATGTGTACACAAAAACTTGCAGAAATAATTTTTTGGTAAAGTGTCTGGATTCTGAGTTGTTTTTATTCTAATAATCCCATTTAAACTTGTGTAATACTTCTCTATTTTGTACTTGTTTTCACTTTAAAATTTTTATTCTGAACCTTTCATTTATCTAAACCTTTCATTTACATGAAGGAAATAATCGTGTTTGTTTCTGTTTCAGCCATTCTACAAAGTCTGTAATGGATTTTGTCAACAGCAATGAAAACATTATTTTTGTACATAACACAATTCACCTCATTTCCCAAATGGTAGACAACATCATCATTGCCTGTGGGGGAATTTTACCTTTGCTCTCAGCAGCTACATCACCAACTGTAAGTTCTCTACCTCCACCTAGTGGTTGTATTTTTGTAATGACATGAGTTGAGGATTTTATTCATTTCAGATATAGGGAACAGGAAGATTTTTACAGTATCTCCCACAGGAACTCTTAAGCATTTATTAGATTTATATTCCAGTCTCTTTTATTTACCAATACTGGGGTCTTTCTTTGTATATTTATTAGAGTACTTCTCTGTCATTTCTGGTGAATTTTTTAAGAAGGACAACAATTATATTTTTTTAAACTTCTAAATACTAAGTCTTATATAATAAACTATTAAAATCCATTTGTAACATATGATCTTATTTACCAACGTGCCATTAAAATATCTATTTTAATTTCTTTTTAAAACATTGAAAAATACTAATGTAATCAATTTTGAAAGCATTTAATATTGACCATGAATGTCCTTTAAAAGCACAGCAGGCCAGTGTTAAGTTATATGTTATTTTCATCTTATATCTATCTTTAGTTCTGGGCTGATGTGTCTGTAGCTGAGTTGCAGTACTCCAATCTAGCATTTGTTGGTATCTGGTTTGATTCCCAGAGTCAAATTAAAAAAAAAAAAATCTTTGACTTATGTCCACTTAGGTGAAACTTGATTATTTGGAAAAAAATATAGAATTCTCCTTGTTTTGTGGGCCATTTTGTTGCTCCTTACTAGAGCAGCAAAACTCTAAGCAAAACTCTGCAAGTTGTAGAACATATGTTTGCCACAGACAACCCTGTGATTTGTTCACGTGTCTACTGTTTAGTGAGGAATGCTTCCAAATTGGTTCATACTTTATTTTATCAGTAACATGATTTTCCTACAAGACTCTTCTTCTCACTTTGTCCACTGAATAACAGTGAAGTTAAATATTAACTACAACATACTGTAACCTCACATACTTCCCCAGGCTCACATACCTGTGTTCCTGGAAAATTCATCCAGCAAGTTACAGGGAAGCAGACTAGTTAAAGAGCAGTACAAAAGGACAGATCAGCAATTGGGTCCTTTGGAATTAATTAGTAACAAAACAAAGGAAGTGTCTGGGGACAACACTGATGTGAAGAATGCTGGTGCCTAGCATTTGTCTGTCATCCTTTCTGTCCTATCTCAACTTTACTCTAGGCATGTGTACTAAATTCTGGTTAACTGTATTCTTATATTAACACAGGGAGGGTGCTTCTTTTTCTGTACATCAAAGACTAAATACATGCTTTCTGTGTAGAATCATTTAAATTGTTATTTGTTTTTAGGAAATTTTAAGAAACTATTTACTTTAACATAAATATTGAATGTTTCTGTACTTTTGTGTGAAACAAAAATGATCATTCTGTATAATAATTTAGTAATGTTATTAAAATTTGCAGAGGTTTAAAATATCCACATTACTATATATCTTAAAATTTTGGTATCAAATATTTTTATTAATAAAGTATTAAATAAATGTAACTCATAAACCTGTTACCTATGCTATTTTAACACTCAAGATAGCTTATTTTTAAATTAAAGAAAACAAAGTTAAGATTCTGATATTTTTAAATTTGACTCACAAGAATATTTGCATATACAGTTTGAACACTATAGTTTGGGACTTTGAAATAATAGTTTTCCTATTATTTAGACTATTCTCATCAGATTTGGAAGTTAGTTTTATTGTAGAATTTTTTTTGTTTTTGTAGTTTTGTTAATTGGTTCACTGATAAAACCTATGCTTGTTTATGCAACACATTTGATTTTATATATTTATCTAACAAATATATTTTATATAATAATAAACATTTATTCATTATTAAAACAATAAATATATTTAATATATTACATAAATATATTAATGTGTAAATAACATATAGTAACATTATATAATATATGAATATATAAAAATGTTACTTTTTAAAGAGTTAGATATATAAATATTTATTTATAATGAATATATATATATATATCTTAAAGAGTTAGATATATAAGTATTTATAATGAATAAATATATATGCATATCTATATTCTCATAGTTTCTATATAATTGGAAATATGAAGGATATTATTTTCTTTTAGTGTTATGGATTGTTTAGTGTTCTTGTTATATAGTGGGCAAAGGAGGGAGGAGCCTGAATAAAGAATGAAACCTGCACTGAAAATAGGAGCTTTTCAGCTCAAAACTTCCTGGATGTGGGAAAGGGAGGAGATACTAGCTTTGCTCTGATTTACCAAAAGGGCACTGTAATATAAGAATGTCAGAGTATCAACTCAGATGCATGAAGCATAAACACCTGTCACTGCTGTTTCAATGTCCTGTGGATTTTAGTGATGTATATTCATATGTTTCTGTCTATCAAGCTTTCTATTTTTTAATACCTCGAGGTAATGATAGCTTTGACAGTGGTAGCTGGCAAACTTTTTTGTGTGGCACTAGATAGTTAATGCTTTAGGTTTTACAGCCATGTGCTGGACTGAACTGTTGGGAGAATAGGAGTTTATCATTAAAACTGTATGGTATCAGACACTGACATTATGAATGCTGTACATAAAATAAGAATGACACCGGGTTGTGTATAAAAAACCTATTTTATAGAATATCAAAAGTTAGGTAAATTCTTTATAAAATAAGAACTTGAATTGATTTAATGACTATTAAATAAAATAGTTTTTTAGCAACTGTAGTTATCTCTTAGAAGACACTATTTTTGTCATTATACATTTTTAAACTACTTATTAAACTTTAAAAAGAATAGTAGAATGCAAAGTATTTTTGTAGTTCCCTATTAAAAAAGAAAAACAAGCAAACAAAAAAAACCTACCCAAAATTTAATCCAGAAGTAAGCCTTTGTCATTTCTCAAGGTAAGCACCCATACTCCGTTGATGGGCTACTTACTAGTCAAAACTACTTAGACTTTTTTTCAGTGAGACTCAGGTATGAATTTTTTTGAAGTTTGAATTAAATGGAAATGGTGTGAACTCGAGCATGAGGTCAGTTCTTGTATAAGTCTGGACTGTATCAATTGCTGAGCATGGCCTCAATCTTGGTTTCATTGGCTAAAAGATAATAATATACTTATTCCAAAGAAAGTGTGTGAACAATCAACTTGGTAATAATGTGATATGTGATATCTACTAGGTGGGGAAGCCTCTTAGAGCTCTCTTGAATTCTTTCAATAACTTCCTTCCTTATGTATTTGTCTGATGGAATAATCATCTCAGTATATTTTAAAAGCCTTTCATTTTTAAAGTCTAAAATTTAGAATGTTTGAGATAATATAGTTATTATTAAAATAATTCATTTAAATGTAATCCATTATAGTTATTAAATTAATTTATTTTGATAGCAAAATAATCAACCAAAAACAAATTTTGCTTGTTTGTTTGCTATTTCTAGGGTACTGGACATTTGAAGAGGTGTGTTTCCTCCCTGAAACCATAAATAAACACAGTAGTCTGTGTGTCATAGGAAAATCATTTCTGAATTGTTCTTGTGGTGTCATTGTTCTGGAAGAAAGTTTTGAACTCTTTAATTAATCTTACCTGTAAGGAGGTGGCTTAATATAGAGTTTAAGAAGACTAGAGCTGCACATGGCTTTTATTATAGTAAGCAGTCTAAGAGAGCAGTATTGTATTGGAGGACTTCTGCATATTTGAGAAAATAAATTTAATTATTTAAAAACTGTATGTTATGGTAAATAAGTCACAAAAAATGTTTTAAATAAAAGTAAACTAGTAGTTTTAACCTTAATATTGAGGATAAATTTAAGAGCCTTGGTTCAGCATTATGGAGTGTGCCTTCATTCCCATACAGGGAAGCAAGAGCAGATGTTGCCGTGAGAGCACTCTGAGTTTGAGGCTACCCTGGTCTGTATAGTGAGCTCCAGTGAGACTCTATCTATAAACAAAGACATCAAGGTAGATCAGTGTTTGCTTTGTGGAAGGGATATCATTTCATTGAATTTTTGAGTTACGGTTACAGGACCGTCAGTTGAATTATTAATTTTCTACCATACTGTTCTAATTAGTTGAGTAAAGGCAGAGTTGGAGGGAAACATTGAAAAGCATTTCTTCATTTTTGTTTTGATAACTCAAGGGTTTCTTTGTGTAGTTTTGGCTATCCTGGAACTACCAGCTCTGTAGACTAGGCTGGCCCTGAACTCAGAGAGATTTAGCTACATGTTGTTTTCTAAGTGCTAGGATTAAAGGCATGTGCTGCTACCTCACAGTGACCCAAAACCACTGCCTGACAATCACTCAAAATTTTAAGTTGACCAATTTAGTCGATGATCAGAACACAGTGTCAAATGTGGTTTAATTTTTTTTTTCTGTCCCAAGAAGATAATAGAAACTGACATTTCTGATTCTTCAAAAATTGCATCATTGTACCTTTTTTTCTATGTTATACATGATGACAGTTTTAATTAAAGTCATTTATTTACAGGATATAGGGTTGGAAAATATGAGAATTTTGGTTTTGATATAGTTTATCTCATAGCAAATATTCTGTTGGTAGTCTCAGAGCTCTTTTGTATATTTTTCCAGTGAGTATACCATGAAAATGGCATATTTTTACATTTATATTCACATTTATTTGTTGTAAAAACTCAAGGAATTAGGATTTTTTACGTTTTGGAAGGGGAAAGATCTATAATGTTTTTATTATATAAACCTGATTCTTAACATGGTGCTGAAACTTTGAGGTAGTATGCAGTGACCTAAGCTCTTATTAGAGACCTTATATAGTGAGTTATTTTCTGATACAGAATGTGAATTTTAAGTTGTGATGGCGTAACTATTTTAGTTTTGTGTAGGAGGGCTTCTGCATATTTGAGAAAATTAATTAAAACATGATTTCCTCATAAGAAATAAGTTTCTCATAGGAAAAGTCTAGATAGTTGGCATAAGAAATACACTGATTTCCTTGAGAAGAAAGCTCAATTCTATAGTGAGTTAGGGTTTAAATAGAAGCATTCTATGTTCACTCTTTAAAATGTCTCATTAATCATCCACTAGGAAAAGATACTTTTATGTAAAGTGAAATTGCTTTCTTTCTCTTATATTTGCTATGTATATACTTGGGGTCAGTTATCAAACAAAAATAAATTTAAATTTAGATATTTTATATCTAATCTTAATCATGATCATGTAATTTATAAAATGAATACATTCTGAAAATTTTCTTTTTAATAAAATAATTAAATATAATTTTAAAATGTTATTTTGTGTTTCAATTTTACATGTATTTTCATTTAATTTTAATAATTTCCTTTTTCTTGTACTTTTTTGGCCTGTTGTCTGTTTTGTCTAATGCATGTCCAGGGTTCTAAGGTTAGTATTACTTTTGCAGTAACTTTTAGGTTTTTTTAGTTTTAAATTTTATTTTTAATTATAAAAATTTTACTTGGTTATATTTTGAGTTTTCATATCATCATTTAATTGGACATATCTTTGTGCATTTTAAAAATTCATTAGGAGAATTATTTTTCAATACACTGATGTATTTGTTTTATTTTTCACGACAATAAATATTATAACACAATGACAAGAATGTAAAGAAAATCATATCTACAATGAGATTTAAATTCCAATTACAGAAAATTGGATGAGATAAAGATTTAGTAAGAATTATACTAAATGAATTTTGTCATAGGATGCTTATATAATATCATGTTTGTAAGTTATAGTAACAGAATGGAATAAGAATTATTTTCTAGGTTATTATTCATGTTAAGAATACCTTTTATTTTCAGTTTTAATATTTTAGTAGAATAAGTTTGTCAAATTATATGAACAGTTTAATAATTATGTACTAGTATTTGTTTTTTATTCACTATTTCAAAATTAGAGCATGTTTCTCTGGTTAGATTTGTCAACTCCAACTGGAAAATAAAGCAGTAATACAGTGAGGTAGACTATCAACATTTCAACAATTTAAAATAATGAAGAACTTAAGAATATTTCTTCCGCTATGCTGAATTTTAACTTATTAAACTGCATTAAGTATTTTTGACTGATCTAAGCAATAGCTTGTGTTCCATCCTAGAACAATTGAAACTGGATTTTCAATGAATTATTTTTCTAAAATTGTTAAGCTGTTAACATAGCTGTTTAATTTGATGCTGTGTCAGGAATAAAGCACAAATAGGTAAGCAGCTTGCATGACCAAAGACAGTCTGGAAGTCATTAGGAAAAGGATTCTATTCCATGCATCTGCCATGTACTTGACTTCACTATTTGGTTAAAGATAAGATCAATCAGTATGCATAGTACACCCATTTTTGGAAACTTTGAACAGCATTTTTATTTACAAAGCATCCCTTCTTTGCTCCTTCTAGCACTAAGAAAATTAATTCTAGTTCTAAGAAAATAAAAAAAAAATTATAGTGTTATTCATACAGAATGAAAAATGAAGGAATGTTGCCATTGCTGTGTAACACAGAGTTACACATTCTAAGAAACAGAATAGATTTTAATATTCCTTCTGAAAGCAAGAAATACATTTTAGAGAATATTTTAGTGAAAGTTTAACTTTCACCTTAACAATGATGCTTCTCCTACAGTGAGGATTCCATAACTTATCAAGTATCTAACGGAGTGCTCATTTTGACTTTAGTCATATTGGATACATGAAATATTTAATGTCTTAGTTTATTATTCTAAAGTAGATAAGTCATTATTATGTATTCTAGTTTGATAGTCATTTCATTTGATGGCAAAGACAATTGCTGTGTATCATTCATGTTATTCATTATATCTGTAAGAAAGGAAAACACATCTTTTTCTTGGAAATGAAGATTTTAAGAAAGACCAATTTTATACCTCTTTTATACAATACAAGAATAAGAATATGTGTATATTTGTCTCTGAGTATCTTTGTGAAATTATATTAAGTTTTGTTCAACTAATACAGTATTTTAAATTAATACTAATTTAAAAATTGACTTTTTATTTAAGAATAGTATGGGTAGGGAAACTAAATTTGTCAAGGTCTTGTGATAGTAGTATTAATTCTTTATATTCTTACCTAAGCTTTCTAAACTTTTCAACTGTAGGATATGTAACAAGTACCATATTTCTCAATTTTAAACAATATTAATTCTCCTTTTTTAAAGACTGAATTGGAAAACATTGAAGTGACACAAGGCATGTCAGCAGAGACAGCAGTGACGTTCCTTAGCCGACTCATGGCTATGGTTGATGTCCTTGTGTTTGCCAGTTCTCTGAATTTTAGTGAAATTGAAGCTGAAAAAAACATGTCTTCTGGAGGGTTAATGAGACAGTGCCTAAGGCTAGGTAAGTATGCTAAGTCAGTGGTACACTGTTATGAAGATGACTTGTGTAGCTCAGAGTTTTAGAAAGCATTGATTTAGACTGGTGAATTGGCAGCTTAGTAACTGTCTTATAATCTTCAGTATTACTGAGTTTAAAAAACTTATATCTTCTCAGTGGAGACTGCATGAAATCATTTATTGCTTCACATACATTGAAGTAATTTTAATGTAGATCCCTTTGTCAACCTTGTTTGTGTCCTTGGCCAGCAAACAAAAGAGGCTATGATATACAGCAAAGCCCTTACCCAGAATAGGATAGGCATGAGTCTAATGGCTAGTATTAATTACCAAAGGA
The DNA here is from genome assembly GCA_004025045.1 of Sigmodon hispidus. Taxonomy (NCBI): domain Eukaryota; kingdom Metazoa; phylum Chordata; class Mammalia; order Rodentia; family Cricetidae; genus Sigmodon; species Sigmodon hispidus. The sequence goes on from PVIH01000185.1 coordinate 35,983, forward strand.
AGGTAAAAAGGAAGTGAGATAAATGGTGGCTCAAAATCCATATGTTTCCTATAATAATGACTACATGCAAGTGACAATGAGTGTAAAATCTTTCCTGATGTACAGATAGCTATTATGTCTTAGAGTACATGATGTCTGAAATGGAAAGTTGTGCTCTGTAAAGTCACCAAGATAGGTGAAATAAGGGTAGAACCTCATTATTAAACATTTTAAAGGTTGATATGAATTTGTATATGTATATATGTATGATTTTGTATATATACAGCATATGTGTATATATGTATGTATGTGGTTATATATGTCTGGGTATGCCTATCAATGCATGCATGTATGAAAATCAGAAGATGATGTCCAGTATCTTTCTCTATTATTCTCTACATCATTCCTTTGAGATAGAGTCTCTCATTGCGCCTGGAGCTAGGGTGTCCTCTTATATTACTGGGGTTGCAAGAATGAGTGACCATAAGTACCCTTTTATATGGGTGCATGGAATTTGATCTCAGGTGTGCATGTCTATACAGCTCTTATCCACTATACCATCTCCCCAACACCTCTCATGGGCATTTCAAGTTACTAAAAATTTTAGTAATTTGGAAGATTTGTGATAGTGACTGATGTAGGATTATATAATTAAGACTTACTTTGGGTGATCTGTTTCTTTTGACTGGGAGTACATGAGTATTTTATTTAATATATATTCTATATGTATTGTACCTTCATTACTGTATTTCATAATTTAAATTTATCTAAATTTAAAAACAATCTATGACAGAAAGGGAAATATAAAGAAAAAGTAAATTTGAAACATTTTTCTCTATAGCCATCACAACAATTTCTGTTGATATCTTTCTGGTTCTTTAGTTTGTTGTGTAGCTGTGAGAAACTGTTTAGAATGTCGACAGAGACAGAGAGACAGAGGAAACAAATCTTCCCTTGGAAGCAGTAAACCTCAGGAAGCTCCTCAAAGTGTGGCTGCCACAGCAGCATCCAAGGTAATCAGCATATTCTTTTTCATTTGTGAGAACAATACAATATGATCTATAAAATGACATAAGTTTGATGATCTGGTGCTGGCTTCTGTGCTTCTTGGTTGTATCTGTAAAGTTAGCTAACCTCTTTAGGTTTTTTTTTTTAGATATTACTGAAGAAGATACTAGTAATTTCTACTGATGGGGTTAAGAATTGCATTGGAACATAGCAATGGAGATTTCTGGTATTTCTACTTCAAATAGTTATATCTATATTCAGAGATCAGCCTATGAGCAAAGCACATTTTTAAATAGATGATCTTTGGATGAAAGTGTAGAAGGAGGTTCCTGGCCCCATTGGGCCAGAGGTCCAGACCCGCCTGTGGCTACTTTTCCTTCAAAATGACTCGAATGCTTATATTAATTTCATCTTGTTTGGCCTATGGCTCAGGCATATTTCTAGCTAGCTCTTTCATCTTAATTCAACCCATTTCCATTAATCTGCCCTGTCACATGGCCCGTGGCTTGTCTATTTCATTACATTTTACATAATGACCAGTTGGATCAACTCTGTCTGACTCCACCCTCCTTCTTCTTGCTATGTTCCGCTTTTCTTGCCTACCTATGGTGCCTGATATAGGTCAAAACATTTCCTTTATTTAAAGAATGATATTCATGGCATACAGAAAGACAATCCCACATCACTTCCCCTTTTCTGTCTAATCAAAAAGGAAAGTTTGAATTTCAACATAGCAGAATTGCATATAACAAAATAGCTATCAAGCAAGAATTAAAATTACAATATCTAGTCTATTGGCATTTAACAAAATTAAATATTCTACCATCTACCTTATACTTGTGAGTCTAATGTTTTATATCTAATATACCTTTTAAAATAATGAAGAAAAACTATACCTATAACTATCAAATCTTCAACTATATCAAAGACCACAGAAGAATATATCACTCAAGTAAACAGGAAGTGCAAGCAACTTCCAAAATCTAGATATGACAGAGATGACACCTCTCTGCTTGGACAGTTACCCAAAGTTCCTTTGTAATATTGAAGCATCCATTTTCAGCCTACAGGCACAGTCTCTCTGGTATACCTTTCAATAATGCAGGAAATCTGGCATAGTTCATCAGTTGCTTCTCCTTGGGTCCTGAAGGATGCCTGGCAATTTTCTCTGCAAAGCAGGAACGTGAAGGACCATCTCAGCTTGTTATGCCAATGTTGAGGTGTCACTTTCCTATGGGTCCTGCATGTCCAGATTATACAGTATGCTGTCAAGTAGTCAATACAAAAACAGTTTCTTATTCAGTGACTAACCATTGCCACAAAGAAAGTAAACTCCATATGAAGTTTCTTCGATGCCCTTCATTCTCTTGAAGTAGATTGGTACTGTAAGAAGTAGACCTGTCTCGTTGTCCAGAAAAGTCTATGTTCTTAAGAGATTTTAAATGCCATATTCTATAGGTCTCTGAAGTATTTGAAGATTGCCTAATTGAAATATATCTTTTTATACCTAAATGTCTAACATAAGTATAAGTTTGGTTACCATGATAACTGTTAATCTTCATTTTTAATTATACATTACAATTTTAAATGAGTTACATAAACATCATACCTTAAACAAGAGTAGAAAAATACATACAGCATAACAAAAATGACCTTAAATTTGTATCAGTAAACCAAAATCTATCTTTTTAAATGATTCCTATATCATATCTCCCCTTTTTTAGAAAGAGATTGACTATGATCATTAACCATTTATAATGAAAACAAACATTTACAAACATTATTTTGGTAATTTGGGTGTAGCTTTCTGTTACTACGTCTTGCTGATTAAGGGGTTATGGAAACACTCACTGATACAAATTGGACCTTAAGACAATTCTTGGAGAGTGAACTGTCCCACAATATGTAGTTTGGTCTGCTCCTGAGGAAAGCAGGAACCAAACAGGGAGGGGAGTCCAGGTTCCAGGTCTGGAACAATTCTGGCCATGCCCCACCAGGATCCCAATCCTCAGAGGCTATTAAAGTTTCTTTAGATAACATCTGCATCCCATTACTTCAAAGACTACTTATTGGTTGCTCATCAAATGAAGAATACTGTATAGTAATTTGGAATATGCTGGCAGTACTCAATACAAATTAGTTATCTTCTTATGTTTAACTGACACAAGGTATCATGTGCAGCTCATGACTTTTGAAAGTTTGTATGACTACTCTGAACTTAATTTCATAGTATCTTTTCTCAATTGTGGCCTTTCATAAATATAGTGGATCGCATTTAACTCATCTAAAGATTTTGACTTCTTAAACTTTTATGTATTTTTTTATCTTCAAGTGTGTTTTCTAATATTTTACCCATCTTAAACACATTCATGTAGGTCATCTTAGATCCTGCTTTCTTAGGACAAAATTTTTTGACATTATTATTGAGCCCTAGTCCTGGGACAGCTCTTCTGATAGTTTCAGTAAAACCAACATGTCTCTTTATCACTCACTGCACTTGTAATTAAATGTTCAGAATTGATACAGTAATTTTTTTGCTCAACAATTGAAAACATAACATAGAAACTTTATTGGTTTTCTAAGTTCTATGACTCTGTTTTAATATAGTTTCTGCTTAGCCAACTGCATATGCATTAATTCTGTTAGTTATTTAGTGTTGCAGCTTTTTTTCTTGTTCACTGCTGTTAGAGAAATATGACCTACGTATTATTTTATTACTGACAATACTCTGTAGTGGTCTAGTTACTAGAGGGTGATGACCATATCTTGTATATCTTTGTGTCTTCAGAGCATCTATGGTAAATTATAAAGAAATGTTAACATGCTGGCTTCTGCCACTTAACGTAGAAGACACTGAGACAAATTTCCCTGTTTTCCATGTCTCAATTATTCAGTATTTTAAAGTGAATATAAGTTAATTACTTATATGATATTTAAATACAGTGCAAATATAATGTATTAAAGTACATAGAGCTTTCCCAGGTGAGGTGGACATTCAGATGCTACTGATGCCTTTCACTTCTCTTAATACTTAGAAAAGTGTAACTAATCCCCTGCTTGGGAGAGGCTTAGGTCTTCACTGTGCCTGTACTTTCCTTTCTTTCTCTCTCTCTTTCTTTCTTTCTCTGTTTCTTTCTTCTTTTCTTTGCTTGTTTCTTTTCTTCCTTTCTTCTTCCCTTCTTTCTGTTTCTTACTTAATTATTTTATATTCCTACCACAGTTTTTTCCTTTCCTTCCCCTCCATTCACTTCCTTCACCTCAGTCCTTGTTTCTGTTTAGAAAGGGACAAGCCTCTCATGGGTATCAGCAAACCATGGCATATCATGTTGCAGTAAGACTAAGCATTTCCCCTTATATTAAAGCTGGGCAATGCAATCCATTTTGGGGAATAGATTCCCAAGAGCCAGCCAAAACATTAGGTTCATCCCCTGCTCCCACTGCTAGCAGTCCCACAAATTGACCAAGCTACACTACTATCACATAGATGTAGAGGGCTTAGGTTGGTCCCAGATTGGTGACTAACTCAATTGTCATTAGAGAGCCTTTATCCAGTAATTAAAGGAAAGAGAAGCAGAGATTCCAAGCCAAACATTAGGCCAAGCTCAGGGAATACTACTCAATAGATGGAAGAAGAATTGTAGGAGCCCGAGGGGTTAAGAGAATCAGAAGAAAACCCACAGAAACAACTAACAACTAAGCAACTAAACAACTAATCTGGCTCATTGGAACTCAGAGTCTGAACCAACAACCAGGGAGCCTGCACTTTCCTTACCAAATAAGCATCATTGGGTAACAGGAAGTCTTTTAGAATCCTCAAGCTAAGTGTGATTCTTTTTGTATTACATAATCAGCATACCCAATGAGACAGAAATTTGTATTGAGTTGAGTTAGTGAGTTAGTGAGTCTATCTCTGGTTAGAAGTTTCACAGTGAAAAGTAGGTAAGTAGGGATATTAGAATATTAGAAAAAAATATTTGACTTGTTAGCAAAGTACATCAGTATAGAGAATAAAAAATAAGTGATGCTATTTTTACATGCATTTTTATACATGGCACTTTAGGCAGTAAACCATCATTGATTTTTAATCTAGCAGAAGGACTCTGGTGCAAATCTGGGCATACTTGGATGAGTGCTATATCTTCATGGAGCCTCACCTTTATACTGTGCAAACACAGGAACAGCAGTTAAACCTCTTCTCATGTAACCTTTCCAGGATCAACTGGAATTAAGGGAATAATCTTTGTAAAATGTAAAATGATGTATATATATATATGTATATATATATTAAAATATTTCTGGGTTTTCTACATGTGCAGTATATTTATCTATTCTATATATTATATTATATGCAACTTTTCATAGTAATTCCATGCAAAAGTATTAGGCAATCATTTGATCTACTTGAATTTTGGACCAGTTAAATTTTCACACAGAGTAGATAAACTTCGTAACTCAATGGAAGCAATATGATTATCTGCCTTCAAATATTGATCTTTTTCCTATACCATGTTCCACAGGAGCTTCACAGCCTCCTTTAGGGGTGAAACACCACTGTGGCATCTGTAGGGACCTAGGAGTTGGACAGCAAGCACATACCTATTATGTGCGAAACTCACATTTGCATTTTATATACTTAAGTCAGATTTAGTCCAAAGCATTCTAAGGACATTGAGGAATTGAGAAAGCAATACAGTGAGCCAAAGGTGCACTTTCTAATTTATGTTAAGAATATGTTATTTAAAATCCTTAGATTTTTGTTTCTTGAACTACACCAAAATCACTTTAATGGTATATTCTCTAATGTCTTTCAACTATAGTGAGCTATGACTATGTTAGCTTTAGAGCTTTTAAAAATGATCATGAAATGACTACATATGTACTTGCAAAATGTTAAATAGCAGTATTTTAATCTCATACATGGATGGTAGATAAATTAAGAGAATTAAAGAAATTTATTAGCTGGAAATCTTAGTAACAAGCATTAAGCTAGATATCAGAGACTTTTACTCAGTTTTTTGAAAGGCAAGATGATTTTTTTTCTTACATACCCTTACCTACATTTATAAGATCATAGAGGCATCTATGTTAATAGCAAAATAAGAAGAAAGCATGGCAAACAGAGGAGAACAGAAAATAATCCCATGCCAGTTTTGTTGTCACTAATTTCTAGTTCAGTGAGGAGGCAGGAAATGGCGTGGGGGAGATTAGCCCATGGTAAAAAAAATACTGTAAATGATGCTATTCATTAATTTTTAGAATATGGTATTTCTTAATAATTCTCTTTTGTTTCCAAGACTCCTTTAGAAAATGTTCCAGGTAACCTTTCTCCTATCAAGGATCCCGATAGACTTCTTCAGGATGTTGATATCAATCGCCTTCGTGCTGTTGTCTTTCGAGATGTGGTAAGTTTTATATCTTCTTGGCTTCCTTGAAAAAAACAAACAATTCAAACAGTAACAACAACAAAGCTAACTTGCATCGTCATTTGTATTAAGCAGTGTAAAATTTGCAAAGAATTGCTAACACTACCAGTTGTTCTGTTGAGTGGACATATTGCATATTTCTGATGGTAAATGGTTGTACCTTAGTTTTGCCAAATACGTATTGATAGTTTACTCTTGAAAAATGATATATATGCATACAGGAGAAATGGCTCACTGGGTAAAGTGCCTGATACAGAAGCATGAGGAATTGAATTCAGATGCCCAGTACCTACCTACGTAGAATCTAGGCATGGTGCTACACATCTGTAACTCCAATGCTGGAGGTGCAGATGAAGTATCTCAGATTCATTGAGAAACTCTATTACAAAAAAAAAATACAGAATTATAGAAGACACTCAGTGTCAACCTGTGTTCTCCACATGCACACTCACAGGTAAGCATACATATACATGTGGATACACTTGCTTACATAAATGATAAAAATTTACTTCATATTCTAAGATTAAAGATAGCCTTGAACCATTAATTTTGAATTTATCTTAGATCATTAGGTCCTGCCTTTTATATTCTTTACTTCAGTTCCAATAATGAACATTTTGTTATTCTCAATATTACTTTTATTAGACATAAATAGTTACCTCATCAAGTAGTAATGAAAGTTCCCTTGAGAATGGGAAGACATTTTCTTTCATTTAAAAATATTATTTATTATTGTGTATATATGTGCTCATGATGCATATGAAGGGAGTTGTTAAATGTAGAGGCACATTCTTACCTTTTATCATTATGAGGGTTCTAATGATTAGATTCAGATTTCTAGACTGAGCAGATAAAGATTTTACCCATTGATCCCTTTCACTGGCCCCTACATTCACAAATGATTATATCTGTAGGAATCTGAAATATAAAGTAGACTTAATAACATTCAGAGAAATAAATAGCTTAAGGAGAGTTTAATGGAACTCTGTAATCCATGACTGCTTACTGAAGGCAATTAAACTTAAGACTGACCTTTTCATTTATTGTGTGGAAGTATAGTATTTTACAATAGATTAAGCAACAATTGAAGTTTTTAATATAGACATTATAAACCAGCCAGATTAAATCTTGTTGTTTTAATTATAGTTATAATGATTTAAGGAATATTTAAAGAAGTGTATGTTTGAAATGTGTATATAACAGTTAGTTAAATTGAGTGCTTTGTTGTTTACAGTGTGGTTGAAATAAGTCTAAGACATGTGGTATGATGTTTCATGCTGTGGATATATGATAGAAAAATATTAATTCTTATAAATCATTTGGAAAATTATCAGCCAAAAAGAAAAATAGGAAAATATAAACAGACCTAAGCAATAAACAAAATATATGTAATATAAATAAACAACATGGTAAAAAGTATCATTAGTGTATTAGACATAAAGCAAAGGATAACCAGGCTACTATTCACAACCCCAGAGAAGCTAGGTAACAAGGAGGGCCCTAAGAGGACACCCATGGATCCCGCTGGAAAGTGGCAATGGATAAGATCTCCTAGTAAATTGGGAGCATGGGTGGTAGGTAAAAGGAAGTCGGAAAAGAACATGAGGGAACAGGATGGTAGAGTTGAGGGAGGGACAGAGAGGGGAAAACAATGAAATAGGCATCTTGACAGAGGAAAACATTTTGGGGCTAGAAAAAAATCAGGTGCTAGGGAAACTCCCAGGAATCCACAAAGATGACCCAACTAAGAATATAAAGTATAATGCAGAGAGTGCCTGAACCGGATGGCCTTCCCTGTAATCACATTGATGACCACCCTAATTGTCATCATAGAACCTTCATCCAGCAACTGATGGAAGCAGATGCAGAGATCCACAGCTAAGCACTGGGCCAAGTTACCAATCTAGTCCAAGAAAGGGAGGAAGGATTATATGAGCAGAGGGGTCAAGATCATGATAGGGAGACCCACAGAGACAGCTGACCTGAGCAATTGGGAGCTCACTGACTCTGGGTTGACAACTGGGGGACATGCATGGGACTAAACTATACCCTCTGAATGTGGGTGACAGTTGTGTGACTTGAGCAGTTTCTGGGGCCTCTAGCAGTGGGACCAGGATTTATCCCTAGTGCATGATCTGGCTTTTTGGAGCCCACCCTTTATAGAAGGATACCTTCCTCAACCTTGATACAGGACACACACACACACACACACACACACACAAAGATACTGGGTCCTGCCTCAACCTGATATCCCAGACTTTGTTGACTTCTCATGGGAGACTTTATTCTCTTTGAGAAGTGGATGTTTGGGTGGAGTGGGAGGAAGCTGGAGGGTGAATAGGAAGAGGGGAGGAAAGGGATACTGTGGTTGGTATGTAAACAACAAACTTTTAAATAAAAAAATATCAAAAAACATATCAATAGATAACAATGAAAATTAAAAGAATATATTTTCAGTAGTAAATGAACTAAATATTTAAATGCTTGTCTTGCTAGAGTGGAGGAATCAAGTTCTTTTATATAATCATTGCTATATAAGGATAAATTAGACATCCTTTTGTATAGTTTCTTTAATTTATCTAACATATTACAGAAAAGAATTTTTTTCTAATACCAGTGTCTTACAACCCAGCAACATAATTGTAGGTATGCAACAGTATGCTTGAGGGGTAAATGTCAGGCGGGTCTGCAGGAGACTGACAACACACATCTGCTGAGTCACAGTGTTACCTTTTCTCGCTGTACTTCTAGATTTCAAATGCAACCTTTCAACATGGAATAATCTGGGACCTTGGAAATGTTTTACAATAGTTAGTATGTCAGTAGGTTATATTTATTAGTGATAAAAATTCTATTTTAGTTTCAAAGTTCTTATAAAACAACGGTCACATTTAGTTTATTTAATTTCTGAAATATATGACTTCCTATTAGGCTTTAGGAAATATACATATGTATATTCTCTCTCTGTCTCTGTGTGTGTGTGTGTGTGTGTGTTTGTGTGTGTGTGTGGTTTTCAGAGGACAAACAATATTTGACAGACAGCAATTTTAGGGTGGAACTTTTTTGCTTCCTCAAAAATTTCTCAGTCTTTTTGCTGTTTGAGCACATAAAATTTTTAGTACTATAGACTATACATTTGTACTAAATTTGTACTAAATTTAAATTTAGATTTTGAGATTATTGTGCTTTTTAAGGACTTCTGTGGGTGTGAGGGGCAGTGAAAGAAAGTATATTACCTGCATAGAAGAAGAATTTGCTGTGTGGTAAAACACAAAAAACATTGCTTAAAAACAGTCTGATGAGTTAGATGACTTGTAGGCTTGATGGTCTAAATTTAATCCCCAAATTCCACAAGGTGGTAGAAGAGAACAGACTATCCTGCAGGAGAATTGTCCTCTGATTCCTACATACACATTACACACTAAGATTTTCTTTAAGATTTCACAAAAATTTTATGTATTTTAAAAAGGTTTCTGAAATTTTTTGAACAAAGAATATCTTTGTTTAAATTGTTCTTGAATAGGTTGAAATTATGAGGAAATTTATCTTGTTTTACTGCCCCCATCTAAGACTGGATTTTATTAGATCACTTGTATCTAAAATGACATAAAATGTAGTGAATTTTAATCTTTCAGGAAGTACTTGGAGTTCTTTGCATCACCCCAGGAAGTACATTAAAATAATACTTAAGGAATTTCAGCACTAACACTTACATTATTTATACAAATTGGAAAAAAAGAGGAATATAATGGCAGGAAAAAACAAAGTTCATGTCCTCATAACAAAATACCTCTAAACATCAGTTAATTTATATAAAACTTTAGTCTTTCTTGAGGTGTTTTTCTGCTGTTTATATGGCACTTTATTTCCAAGGACAGAACTGGAAATAAGCAGTGTGGCTTGAAATCCTCCATTTAAATGCAAAAGTCAACTTTTTATGCTAGTTAGGAAGGACATGTTTTAACTTAGCTACCACTACAGTTCATAGTGGCTCTTATATTATAACTTGTATTCATTTATTCTGATGTATTTATTGTATATTCTCCAATTACATGGAGCAGAATTTCCTATGGTAGAAAGAGAAGCATGGTGGTAAATAGGCTCTATTGCAGCTTGGGCCATGTGTGAATTCATTCTTGGATGGAGTCTTTTATTAGTTCGATTGTACTTTATTTTCCTTTATAATAACTGCTTAAGTGTTTGATTTTTGTCTCTTCTGTTTGTATTAGTTCATTTACATGGAAATAATAGCAATATGCGCTTTATACACTTCTTAAAAATTTGTACCTCTGTAAAGCTTTTTGTCACTCATAGCACGTGAAAGATTAAATTTACAATTCTTCAGAATAATTTCTGTTATTTTTATCATTTTCTCCGTTTCTATACCTACTCTGTTTTAGAATAGCAAATCACCAGTAAATATTTATCATTTATTTCCTTGGTGACAGATGTACATAAATTCTGAATCATAGTGGAATTTTGCTTACTTGGCATAGTAAATATAGAGACTGTCAATTAATGAAGTAGCTAAAATTGAATGAGTTTTTCTTTTTTTTTTTTTAATTTCTGTCCTGCTAGCCAGTGGCTACTTAGTCTAGTTTTGGTTTGGAAACACTAGTGTTGGTAGCTGATAAAAAGTTTACAAAATGTAGTCTAATAAGGATGTATTGAGAAGTCTTCTAGCTAGGGATGCTTATACACAGCTTTTGGCTATAGGTAGCTCAGTGTATTTGGGGGTGACAAACTTGCTACAATGTTTTCTTTCCTACCAGACCTCACTTCCTCTTCAAACTATTGTCCTATTTTTTTCATACCTTTTCTTACTTTACTGTATTCTGGCAGAACACCATTTCATTCCTTCAATATGGAAATGATTACCTCAAATATATGTAGTATTTGAGAATTTATGTTTTCTTTCTGAAAAACTGGATTGTTACATCTTTTTATCATTTTGTGACATCAAAAAACTAAATCCTGTTAAAGCATGGCCAACTTCTCAAAGAACTAAACCCCTCGATAACCCTCTCTCTTGGTTCCAGTGTGCTTCAAAAAAACTCCCCGCCCTTCCCCCTTCACGCCTTCCTCTGAGTCCCCTTTTCAGTCCCCTTTTTCCCTAAAATCGCCTTTATACCATAAATATTTCCATAGCTAATAAATATTACCTAATTATATTAAAAGACAATTAAAAATCCTTCTACTATAACTCATCACATGTGTTACCACATAGCATTCTGTTTTACAATGGGACTGCATGAAATTATTTTATGATTGCCATTGTGCCAGTCACTTTGTTTTGTTTTGTTTCAGGGGATGGGACTGGGGATTGTTTTGAGCTAAGGACTGAACTCAGGGCCTTGTACTTGCTAGGCAAACGCTCTTTCACTGAACTAAATTCCCAACCCCTATGATTGCCATTGTTTATGTATCTTCGCATCTTCAATCCATATAAACCTCTTGCTCAGGTAGTAGTATGTGTTCTAGCTGTAATTTTTCTCTATTAGTCTTTCCTGCTAATAATGCTTAAATCATGATTTTTTTAATAAAAAAACATGACATTAATTTTTTTCTCCTGTGTGTTTTATAAGGAAGTCATACAGATAAAAATTAAAAGATAAATAGTAATATTTTATAGCACAATGAACATAATCTTAACTATGTCACCTTTTAATATTATTTCAGCCTATAACTCAGATGAAACATTTTAGGCATTTTGTGTGTATCTTTAACATGGCACCTAGTAAACAATTTAGTTATAAACTCTTACTTTTCTTTGAATTTTGTGTGTATGTGTTTGTGTGATGCACAACATCCTAACACATGCTCACTTGCCATAGTGCATAGTCAAAGGTCAAAGAACAATGTTATAGAGTCCCCTACTACCATGTGGATGCCTATGATCCAATGCAGGTGTCTTTCCCCACTAAACCATCTGGGCTGGCTTGAAAGGTTGTTTATTAATAATAATAATGATGATGATGATGCTGTGAATGTGTCTGTATTGGTTGTGTATGTTTGGTGTTCAAAGAAGCCAGAAGATTCTGTCAGATTATCAGAAGATGGAATTTTAGATTATTGTGAACTAACTACCTGAAGTGGGTGATAGGCACTAAATTCTGGTCCTGTGTAAGAGAAATAAATAGTTTAACTACTGGACTGTCTTTGTAGTCCTCCTCCTAGCAACATTTAAATCTAAGTTTAAAGTCTAATAACAGAATAATAGTTTCTTATATTTTATGAATTTATATCTTAAAAATTTTGAGTGTCAAACTGCATTTTCATTTTCTACAGGATGATAGCAAGCAGGCACAGTTCTTAGCTCTGGCTGTTGTTTACTTCATCTCTGTTTTGATGGTATCTAAATATCGGGACATATTAGAACCCCAGAGAGAGACAGCAAGAACTGGAAGCCAACCAAGTAGAAACATCAGACAAGAAATAAATTCGCCAACAAGTACAGGTACTTGGTATTTGGTCTCCATATTTGACATTTCACTAGTATTTATCTCTTTCCTGTTTTCTCTAACACTTTCGCATACATGTTTGAACTGTACTTACTCCTAGACACTTCAGACATTTACAGAATTGGTAGTGATGCTGGTTCAGTATTTATAGATCTGCACAAATATACTGGATATGTCTGCACATATTTGCAATTATTCTCATGTGTCAGTGCAGTTTTGGTTATGCTATTTTTTAATATGCAAGGGACTCATGCTTTTGAACACATTTCCTGTGAAACTTTTATAAGCATGAAAATAGGAAGTCCTTATGTAGTTTTTGAAGGTAAAAAATAAGATAAACTACCAGTGTTTAGAGGCTAACTCAGAACTTCCCTCCCTTTGTTCTCTCTCCTCCTCCTTTCTGCTACTAAGTGAACACTTAATTCAACATCTAAATATTATATACTATGCAAAAAAAACCATGGTGAATTTTGCACAGGTTAAAGAACATTTATACAACATAGTTTTAACTAAGAGAGTTATGTAGAAGTAATTTCAGAAACAAGAGTGAGCCACCTGGGGGTATATTGGCCTCATTTTACATTACTTCTGTTGCAGGAGCTATTGCATTATTGGCTATCACCACTTTAGAGGCAGTGCTGTCTGGGAGAAGGGAGCTGTCCATGAATGAAGCAGACTAAATTCTCATATAATATCCAACTTTATTCATAGCTTCAGACAATTGTTACTCTAAAGGTTAAGAAAGGGTTACATGAGTAAAGTTCTCATGAATTCAGGTTATATGAAATCACAAATACAAGCCGCACATGGCAAAATCACGTTTTCCCATTGAGGCATATAAATAATGTTTGATTGAATAACAGCAGCAAACCATAGTGAGTAATCTGAAGTAAACTCACTCCTATCTGCTACACTTGGGAGGAACACAAAATACATTCCAAGATCAAGTCCATGTTTTGAAGATACTGAGGTCACAAGATTCTTGTTTTCTTGAAGTGTTCTCACTCATAGTTCTCCATACATAAATCCATTCTTGAACCATAATTTGACAGTTGACCTTGCCTACTATGCTTAAAACTATAAATATGTTTTGTGGCAACTAATCTTTTGCATTTCCTACCAAGTGTTTACATCTAGTTTATTTTCCTATTGTTTGTACTATAAACTTGGTAACTCAAAGGCTAATTTTTGTAAACCATGTATAGCTTTTGTTCTTGCATTTCATTATATTTCTTGGATTAACATCTTCAAATTAAAGGTACCTAATGCACTATATTAATGTTTACTATGCTGGCATGTACCAGATATTAACAATCATACCACAATAGTACAGTTAAATTAGTCTAAAATGTAGCATACTATAGGTATACTACTGGATTAATTTCTAGGTGGGATTCTTTACTAAGTCAACACATATGCTTTATAAATGGATGTTTTAAAATTGAATAAAGGGAAACTCCAAGGAATCCTCAAAGATGACCCCAGCTAAGACTCCTATAAATATTGGAGAAGGCACCAGAAGTGGCCTTCTTCTGTAAGCAACAGATTGGTGACTACCCTAATTGTCGTCATAGAACCTTCATCCAGCAACTGGTAAAAGCAGATAGAGAGATCCACAACCAAGTACTGTGCTGAGCTCTGGATGTCCAGTTGAAGAGAAGGATGAGGGATTACACAGGAAAGGGAGTCAAGATCATGAAGGGGAAACCCACAGAGAAAGATGACTCAAGCTCGGTGGACTCACAGATTCTAGACTGATGGCCAGAGAGCCTGAATGTGACCAAACTAGGTCCCCTGAATGTGGTTGATGGTTGTGTAGCTTGTTCTGTTTGTGGGGCTCCTAGCAGTGTGACCAGGATCTGTCACCAGCACATACGCTGCCACATTGAAACCGATTCCCTATGGTGGGATGCCTTGCTCACCCTTGATACAGAAGGATGGGGGGAGGCTTTTTCCTGCCTCAGCTTTATATTCCATGCTTTGTTGATTCCCAAGGGAAGCTTTACCGTTTCTAGGAAGTGGATGGAGGGGTAGAAAGGAGGTAGTGAGGGAGAACGAGAGGAGAGAAGGGAAACTGGTTGGTAAGTAAAATAAATTTTAAAAAATAATAAAAATTTTGAAAAGAGAAAAGAAAGAATTCCCCACAGGGCTTGTCTTCCTTAACTAGACCCAGAACTAACCTCAATACAGAGTTACCTCCTATGAGTGTCACAAGGACTTCATCTGTTTTGTTATATGGGAGCATTGCAGTCATTCCAGACCTCTCTGGACTCAGAGAAAAGAACATTGGTCAAGGGCATCTCCCCTGAAATTTGCCCTGACCAGGGTAGCTGAGTTCCATAAAGTATGGAGGATCTCGTTGGGGACCTTCAATAAAGTGACTCAACTGAGATAGGAATGGGCAACATGCTAATACAGCAAGTAAAAAGTTTCATGCTGCAAAAAAAGGGGAGAGGGGTAAGATTTGTGGTCAAACCACTGCATAGTGTTAAGTATAACTACCTAGTTTCCTTTTTACTGCTGTTGTAGAGACAAGGGATCACATTTTAGCCATAGGATTTTCTTGTTACAGGTCTTAGTATTTTATTATAACAGTGTTATTTTAATTGTATTCTGCTAATTAAACATCAGTTTACTGTTTAGGTTGATGTCCTTTTAAAGCATTAAGACTTACTGTATATGTCATATATATATATATGAAACACTATAATAGTGAATCTTCTAGGTCTAGTTTTCTGGTCTGTGTGTATGTTTTTATGTATGTTGCTAAAAGTACTCTACTTGGTGAGTATATTACCTAGTTTGTTTTTCTTAATACTCCTTTTTCCTCCCTCAGAGATGTGTTCTGTACTATTATGTGCCTGTTTTAGTAATATGTAAATGTCATGAGTCTTTATTGTGGGCTATAGTACTGTCATGTTCCTCTTCAAATATGGCTCCATGATTTTCTCCACAGTTGTGGTCATACCATCTATCCCTCATCCAAGTTTGAATCATGGACTTCTTGCCAAGCTTATGCCTGAGCAGAGTTTCACCCACTCATTTTACAAAGGTAAAACTAACATTGTCTCATAGCTCATTTGATATTATTGTTTTATTAGTTATTTAAAAATAAATATTCAGGGTGTAATTATTTTTAAAGAAGGTGTATTCTTCTATAACATGGCAACTGAGAACCAGGTATAGCTTTTTTGTTCTTGCATTCCATTTTAATTTTGGGGTTAACATCTTCAAATTAAGGGTACCTAATGTATTAATATTCACTATTCTGGCACACACTAATGGTTAATAGTCATTCCACAATAATGTAATTAAGTTAGGCTAAAATAAAGCAATTTGAAAAAAAAAGATTGCATGTAACACTGAACAAACTGGCCTCTGTCTGGTTCTATGGACTATTTGACATCCAGTCAGAACATAATCTTAATACTCTTTAAAGGAATAAAAAAAAAGTCTTGCATAAAAAAACTGCATGAAATTAAATGTTAAACATTCAATAACATATTACTAAGCATGTTAAGAGGCTGGTAAATACAATAATAAGAAAAATAATTATTGAACACAAATAGATTTGTAAGCAATAACAAATGGTTCAAATAAAGACATAAAAACAATAGTCATTAGAAGTGTATTCAAGATGTGTTTCAAGTAATGGAATAAGTGAATTCAGTGAAGAGAAAATTAGCCCACATAAAGAAAAATCATGGAAATGTTAGAGATGCAAAATACATCTGATGAAATGATGATGTCTCTAGGGTCCATTAATAAAAGGTTAGTTGCTGAAGAACAAGAACTCTCCTTCCAGTGGTCCCAGTATTTCCTTGTGAGCCCACCTTACACTACTCTTGGCATGTTAACATGATGGGCTTTCCTCCTGTGATTGGTTACACAGTTAGTCACAGTCATATATATGTCAGGATGATGATCCAGGTTACAAAAGAGGATTTCAGAGATACATTTTGAATTGTGAGCAAGCCCTTGACAGCATCTTATAGGTGCTAAGAACACTGTTCAGCTAAATTCCACCAAGAAAAAAAAATGGAAAATTGAGGTCCGATTTGAGAAGGCAGTGATTTCTGCTGATAGTTGGAATGAATTTGGAGCAGGACACTGAACCCCAGATGAAACCATGTATTCCATACTTAACTAATGATATCTTAGGACACTTTAGAACAAGTAATGCTAGCAAAATACTTTTTATTGCACCTGAATGAGTTCTCATATTTTTAAGGCTGAGAGGGAGCAATGGGCCTTTTTAACACTGTGGTAAAAATGAATATTTCTTTGTCCAAATTAGTAACATAAACATTGTCTAGAGTTTGTTTTGTGAAGAAATGTATTTCTGAGCAACTGAAAAAACGTCTAGAGTAATTGCCACAATTTAAGTACTCTGCTTTGGAATATCTATGTTTATTGAGAAATTTTCACTCTTGCAACAATTTAGCTTATTTGTAAAATTTTGGGATGATAATAAAACATATAATTACTTTCAGGCTAATGTTGTAACCTTACCAGTCTTTATTACTATCAAGATAGAACATGATCTTATCTGCTTTGGTTATTCAGGGGAAACTCCTATTGGTGACCACAGAACTGAAAATAAACTCTTAGTTTTTCTACAGGATAGAAAACCAGTGTGCTTTTACTTTTTGAAGATGAATAGGATTCATTTTTTAATAAACTTCTAAAACATTTTTGTAAACTTTGTGTTTCCAAGTGAAGAATGGCAAGGTTTTTACATGTAGCTAGGATCAAAGAGCAACATGAAAGATAGTTTGGCATGTGGATGCACACCTTTAATCCCAGGACTTAGGAGGCAGAAGCAGATGGATCTCTGTGAATTCAAAGCCAGCTTGATCTTGATCTTCTTACACATTAAGTTCCAGAACATCCAAAACCTACCCCCTCTCTCTCTCTCTCTGTGTGTGTTTGTGTGTGTGTGTGTGCTAGAAGCTGAGAGGAAATGTAAAATGTAAATGTGAAAAGTATCTTGATGGTTAGTAATAAATGGGTTAACTCATCCTCTAGAAGTTAATGTCAGTTTTATAGCTTTGATCCCATTATTTGATAGAATGTTTTAGTTTATATCTTTCACTACAGAAAGATATAAACAAAGAGAAGTCATGGATCTATAGATTTTTTCTTTAATTGGAATACAATTTATGTTGTTAATATTAGTATTGAAAAAGGATCCTGGGAGCTGGAGAGATGGCTCAGTGGTTAAGAGCACTGACTGTTCTTCTGGAGGACCTGAGTTCGATTCCCAGCATCCACATGGCAGCTAAAAACTGTCTGTAATTCCAAGATCTGACACCCTTACACAGTTATAGATGCAGGCAAAACACCAATTCACATAAAATAAAGTATTAAAAAAAAGAAAATGGAGTACTGAAATTTGTATTTTCTCTGAGCCACTAGCCAGCTTCTAAATAACAACATGGAGATTTATGGTCAATTATGAATGCTCAGCCTTAGATCAAGTCTTAGACTTGTTCCACTAGCTCTTTTAACTTAATTTAACCTGTTTCTATTCGTATATATTTTGCTTTGAGGTTTTTAAACCTTTTTTCATTCTGTATGTCCTATTCTCCTGCTTTCTTTTTGTCTGATTGGCTGGCCCCGGTGTCTTCTAGGCGTCTCTTTTTCTTTCTCATCCAATGCCTCAGTTCTTCCTCCTACTTAACTCTCTGCCCAGAAGTGCATTTAGACTTTTTCCCTCGCTATTGGCCACTCAGCATTTTATTAGACTAACCAAGTGCCTCAGATAGGCAAGGGAAAACAGCAACATATCTTTACATAATTAAATAAATACAACACATCTTTACATAGTTAAGCAAATGCAACACATCTTTGCAGCGTTAAATAATCTGCTACTGAAATTGGCTAATGATTGTGTATTTTGATTGATTTGTGGGGCTGAGGGTTAAACTTGAGATATAATAGATACCTAGTTTCCTGCTCTATCACTTGCACCAATGGTATATTTGTAGTTTTATTTTGAAAATAAATTTAAAATAGGCATCTCCAACTCTTGAGTTGTCGTTGCAGCAACATACTTCTGTGATACGTCCTTTTGAACTAATACAAAATGTGTTTAGTTCTTAATATTCTAAGGAGCTGTATCATTGTTAGTTTAACTTGGATTAGATATGTTAACTGGTAAAAAAAATTGTCATAAGTTTTAAATATTTATATTTTCAGTGTTTGTATAAAATATTTATGTTAGTGGGCTTGTAAGGCAGGTCAGCAATTAAGAACACTTTCTGTTCTTTCCAAAATCTGAGTTCTGTTCTCAGAACATATGTTTGGTTCCCAGTACCACCTCATATAAGGCACCTTTCAACAGCATATAACTCCATCTGAAGGGGACCTGATACTTCTTTTTCTGCTCTGCACATCCTACAAGCATGTGTTGCACCATATATTTTACTCATGAACACATACTTATCAAACATTGGATACAAAAATCTTTAAATAAAATAATCATATTTGCATTTCTTACTGTATTGTTCTTTGTTTCAACCAATGTCTTTAGTTGTGAAGTACTAAAGGGAAGTTACAAGTATAATTGCATCAGCCCGTTCCCTGTCGCCATCCACTTGAACATAGTATGTGCTTACGGTTTGTTAGAATATGTCCTTCCAAAGGGTAGTGATGACTGTTCCATTTATTTGACTTCTTACTGTGCAGTGTATAGCATGATGTTTTAACAGTTATATGCTTGGCATAGGAATGTGTATTATAGCTTTAAGAAGGAAACTATATTTTCTTTTCTTTGTTTTGTGTTTTATTTCTTTTGAGATAGAATCTTGCTATAGAGCCAGGAAACTGTGTTCTTTTTGATCTCTTTCATTATGCCTCATGAATTTATATATGTTTTCAAGTATAATGATAATAATGAAACTGTGAATGTAATCTGTTTATCATTCTAGTTATTGGCATGAACCTGGGAGAGTGGGGTATAAAATTGAGGGGGACTGAAGTCTCATGCAGTAGCCGACTTTCTTGAGTCCATCAGACAGTTTACACTTTGCAGGTTTAGAAGAATCATATGAGTAAGGTGGTCAGACACAAGGACAAGTAGCACGGGGCATAAACATGTTTTTCATAGATGAATAGCAACAGCTGAAGTAAACTCACTCCTATCTGCTTGACCGGGAGGAGCACAAAGACACATTTTAAAAATCATTCTGTGTTTTTGAAGAAACTAAGGTCACAAGACTCTTGTCTTGTTTTCTTAGAATTTTCTCATAAACACTCAGAATTGTTACTGGACTCCATTCTTGGACTGTGTTCTGACAATAAGGAAGATTCAGAGTAAATACTTGTTCTCTGGGGTGTCTAATCCATGAGCTGAGGGTCACATGTAGCCAAGGACAGCTATGAATGTGTGTGTGTGTGTGTGTGTGTGTGTGTGTGTGTGTGTGTGTGTGTGTGTGTGTGTGTGTGTTTGTGAGTGTGTGTGTGTTAGGCTTGGACTTTGTAGATGACAACATAATATGTCAATGTCAAAAGTTGTTTATGGGCTAATGAGATGCCTCACGAGGTGAAGACACTTGCCTTGTCATCAAGCCTGACAGCCTAAGTTTTATGTCTGGTGTCAAGGAGAGAATTGATTTCTGCAAGTAGCCCTTTGATCTCCACACCTACGTGCAGGCAATGGTGCGTGCACACACGTGCACTCACACACAACACACACACAAATACACTAAATATATAAATGTAGAAAATGCTTTCCGTGGCTTTATAAGTTTTATTTGGTTTCATATTTTAAAAGTTAAGTCTTACGATATTAGCAAAATTTTATGTAAAATAAAATAGGAAGTATTACATACTTTTATGATTGTTAATTGCCTCAGCTGGAGAAATAGCTCAGTCTGTAAAATGGTTGCCACACAGGCAATTTCAGTTCAGTCTCCAGAATCTATGTTAAAAATATATTGGATTTGATGCTAGGCTTGTAATCCTAGAGGTAGAAAGACAGAGGCAAGTATAGCATAAAGTATGCTCTCCAGATAACTCAGCCAAATCAGTATGCTCTAAACCAAAGAGACCCTGTCTCAAAAAAAAAAACAAAAAAAAAACAAAAAAAAAAAAAAAAAACCTACATTGGAATGCTCCTGATGATGACATCTGAGATTGACTTCTGGCTCCCGTACATGCTCTTATGCACATACATGGGCACCCTTTCATACATGTGTACCCACAAAAATATGCACCTACTTGGTTCATGTGTACAAAGGAAGGTTATTATCTTCAATGCATAAAACCCCTTATATATAAATAAAAGATCATATAACTTAATGTGAAAATATGTACAAGAGCAGATAGATGACAAAAAGGAAAAGCTGGGCATAAAAAATAAATATTTAGATTGACTAATAACCAAGTAAATTTACATAGTCACAAAATTATAACTTCTCAAACCAGAATTTGTAACAGTGAGTATCCAAAAATGTATAAAATGTTTTTATAGCACAACAAATCTTCCTTACCTTGCTGTAGTAGTTCCTCTTTAGTACTGTTTTAAAGAAACAAGGGTATACCAATAGCTTAAATTCATAGATGTTGTTATCCTTTATTTATTGGGTAGTTCTAAGCATTATAAATAAACTATATTTAGGAAATGTTTACATAATAAAATTCGCTCTTTCAGACTATGAAGTAACTTATTTTGTCTTACTGTAACAGTAAGTTTTAAAGATCAATATCCCATCTTATAAATATCTCATTATTTGTAGATATCCTAATGTATTGGTATCATTTCTGAAGTTCTGAATACTAATGCTAACAATGTTACATATTTCAGTTTTGTAAAGTTGAGATCATGTCGATTTTTCAAGATGATTTCTCAACTTGTTTAATGAAATTGCCTGTTTTTAACTAGTCAAAGTATCTCTCTCCTCTCTTACGCTTTCTATTAATTTCATAATTCGATGGACATTTTAATTTTTCATTATGTCTATTTTGAATAAATCAGTAATTTTCTGCTGACTGTGTTTTAAGCACATGTAAAGTGGACAGAAATATCTGGGGAAGAGGGTGAGACTGTGGGTGAGTAGAAGGGATAATGAGTAGTGATAGGGTGCAGGGCTCTGTATTTTCAGATAGTTTATGACAGTGATGGTGATGGCAGCAGCAAACACCACAAGTTTGTACTGCTCTTCTATTTTGCCATATACTCTTATGAATACTTATATTAAAAGCTACTGTAATGTATGTATGATTCTATACCTATGGTGTGGAAAATGGAACCAGACTAAAGAAATGGAAATGACTCACAGTGGTAATAAGTAATAAATAAATTTTGAGTAAAAGTAGAAGCCAATCCTAATTTTTTCCCCTATATTACGAGGAGACAAGCTTTGTCTATACAACAGCCTTGGCTGTCCTAGAACTTGTTCTGTAGAGCAAGCTGGCCTGGAACTCACAGAGATCTACCTGCCTCTGTCTCTTGAGTGCTAGGATTAAAGGCATGCTCCACCACTCCCTAGATAAGTATGCACTTCTCACCATCACATAATAGCCAAAATGTTATTAATTTAGTTGATAGCATATGTATCATAATATATTTGGCTCTGTGCCATTTTGTGCAACATTTTATTATTAATGTTAATGGTTGCTTTCTATTAACTATATAACTGTTTCAAGAGTTATGTTTTTTCCTTTGAGAGTAAAGATACAATGTAAGACAAAATAAAAGGGAAGAAACAGATACCTTGCTAGAGGGATGCATTTTGTGGTTAGGGAAAAACTGAGTGCTAGGGAAACTCCCAGGAATCCATAAAGATGTCCAAGCAATAGTGGAGAGGATGCCCAAACTTGCCTTTCCCTGTAGTCACATTGATGACCACCCTAATTGTTGTCATAGAACCTTCATCCAGCAACTGTTGGAAGCAGATGCAGAGATCCACAGTCAAGCACTGGACCATGTTATCAATCTCTTCCAAGAGAGGGAGGAAGGATTATATGAGCAAAGAGGTCTAGATCATGATAGGGAGACCCACAGAGACAGCTGACCCGAGCTACTGGGAGCTCACGGACTCTGGATTGACAACTGGGGAACATGCATGGGACCAAACTAGTCCCTCTCCAGTTGTGTGACTTGGGCAGTTTGTGGTGCCTCTGACAATGTAGTAAATTTTGTTTTGTTTTTAATTGATTCAAGATGTAGAAGTTGAAACTACATTAAAAGTTAAGTTTTAAACATACTTATTGAGGTGAACCTTGACTCAGTAGAACACTGCTTCTCCAGAAGAGGATGTGGAAGTACTGGCAGAAATGTCTAAAATCAACTTCCTCAGTGTTCTAAAAACTTTAATAAAAGAGGTGAAACAACCCAAAGAGAAAAATATTTGGAGTTCTTCTTCTTGAGAAAGGAAACTGAATAACAGTTTACACTTTCGCTGTCTCTGCTTTCTGCCTTGAAACGCAGAGGTCAGGCAGCTGTGTTGGTTGGTGGAGGTTGTAAAAATCAGCTGTGAGTAGCTACTGTAGGGGGTTGGGTAATGTTTATAGTTCTTAGAGCACTGAAAATCCTGGGCTGCTCAGAAGAACCTGAAAATCCCTTGTCATAGAACTTGACAATATTTTACTTGCTTCATAGGCTGGGTGGAGGTAAAAGCCCTACTTCTAGACATTTGCTGGAAACCTCATCAACAATTTAATTCGAATTGTTACCGCCTAAAGGTACAACTTGTAATAGCAACAACAGGAATAACAAAAAAATTTACCTGGCTAACATCTTAAAAATAATATCAAGGATCGAGATCCATATGCTTGACTCAGAAAGACCTAGGAAGCACAAGTCTTTCCCTTTGCTAACCTTTATGCATTGCACACTTAGGAGTGCAGGCCGACTGTCCAAACACACAACTAGGCTGATTTAGGAGTTCAGGACTTTAAAGACAATGCTAAAAACTATTAGGTGATCACTGGCATAAGAGAGCAGAAACATTTTGACTATAGAGGATTAAAAAATACATTTTGAAAAATTAATTTTAAAAAGCTAATAAACAGAATAACAACAAAATATAGAAGGGTTGTATTTTATAGGTCTCTGTGATCTGTAAAATGTATATTTTTTAAAGTAAAACTCTGAGACAAGCAAAGAACAGAAATGTGTTGTCAGTTCAGAGCATGGGGAAAATGGTTGACAGAAAATACTACCCACCAAACCCAGATATTGGATGTATGTTTTAAATAAGCAGTTATGGGTATGTACAAATAATTGAAATGAATGTCTTCTGAACGTAAGTATGAAGATAATGTCACAACATGTGTTGAGGGGTTGAATCAGAAATAAAACTTTCTTTATTAAAGAACAACTAGAAATTCTGGAGTTGAAATTATGCTAACTGGAATGAGAAGTTCACTAAAGAAATTCAGAAATTTGAGCTGACAGCTAGAAGGATTAGCATATTTGTGACTGTCCAGACCAAGTGAAGCTTCACTGACCTCAATATTAAGTAAACTATGTGCATATAATGAGAGTCTTGCAAGAGAGAAAAGGGGGAAGCTCAAAAGAAAGCAGCTTTAATCCCAGCCTTCTGGAGGCAGAAGCAGGTGGAACTCTGAGTTTGATGCCAGCCTGGTCAACAGAATGATTTCCAGAATAGCCAGGGGTACACAGAGAACCCCTATGTTGAAAATAACCCCTGAAGTAAAAACAAATACCCCCCCAAAAATGAATGAGTTTGGAAGAATAATGGCCTGTGTAATGTATTTAGTGTACCATAAGTAAGGTAAAATCAGTGTGGCCCACACCTAGGTAGTGTGGTCACAACACTGAACGGTTTTCTTAATTTGTAATTGTATCATCTTATTTTGTTTGTTCTACTGTTTATTAATAAATTGGACTCCCAAGACTGTATTCTTGTCCTATCTCTATTATATTAAACAATTGTGAATAATTACTCTGTTTTGCAATTTCACTTTGTTGAGTGTATATAAAACAAACCATTTTTTAAATCTTCTCATGTACTATTTTTGCTTTGGGAGTCAAAAATTTTTTGTAAAAGTTAATCTGATGCTTTTAAATTAATGTAACTAATATACAAGTTTTAGACTTTTATATTCCATTTTAAGCCAAGGTGTTTCATTTTCTTCATATTTAAAGAAGTGCTATACTAATTTTCAGTGCTATGCTGATGTTTTAGTTACTTCTCCTGTAGAGAGTTTGGGAAACAGCAAGTTCAGTACTTTAATATTTCAATCATATTGAGATCACTGTGAAACAGGAATTTTCATGGAAGGAATGTGATGAGTGAGGTAAGCTTGTAAATCTCATATCATTTGTTGAACTTAACCTCATTTTTTTTCTTCAATACATATTAGGTGAATTAATTACATTCAATAAAAAAACACTAAAAGGCATCTGGCATCTAACTGCCTGTTTCAACAAGGCTCAGCTCACTTAGTCTAGTACTGTCTGAGCTTTGTGTGCTGGTTGGCCGATTGCTACAAACGAAAGCTCATATGCTACTGTTGTTATGATAACTGTACAGACACCTCTAACTTTCTGTTAGTTCATTTTATTAAATCCTCATACTATAGGAGAAAGCATTTCAGAAACAAATATTACATAAGCTGCACTATAGTGTCAACTGATAATATGCTCTGAGGGATGGTGGAATGCAATGAGAGGTTAAGGTTGGGATTTGGCCTAGAAGTTCCTGTTTGCTTTGGGCATTTGTTTTTACTTCTATAAAACATGTTCACAGGGTGTGCTTTAAAATGCTTGTGCAGAATGTTTATTAAAATTTCAAAATCATTACTCCATTTTAAACTCATTCAGACTCAGCAAACAAAATTAAAACTTTTTATTGATGTGTAAATATTTTGAAGAACTATTTAGTTAAAACTTTATAAATTTGCATTATAATTCAACATATATTGAGTTCTGAGTATCTTGTAAGTTAGAGATTTTTAATGCTTATTGTGTGTCAGCTGACCAGATAAGAGAGAAATAGTGTAAACAACATTTTGCTATGGATCTAGAGTGATAGATGGCTCAGCATTTGGGTACTTGCTGCAGTTAGTGAAGAACAAATTTTAAATCCCGGAACCCACAAGCAGGACTGTCATAGAGTTTCTATTGCTGTGAAGAGACACCATGACTATGGCAACTTTTATTAAAGAAAACATTAATTGGATGTTGTAGCCTGAAGGTCTGGAGGAATCTTTCCCACTCACAGTCCCAAAACTTTATAGAGTAATTATTCAGATGCTAATATTAATTAGACTGGCCCATGGTTCAGGCTCATTACCAACTTAACCCATTCTTATCGGTCTGTGTATTGCCACATGGCTCTCTGGCTTACCTGTACTTTTCCATCTGGCTCTCTGGGTAGCTGCCTGTAGTGTCTACTCTGATTCCATCTCCTCCTTTATCTCTGCTTGGATTTCCCATCTGCTTCCAAGCTTCCTTTACATAGGCCAAAACAGCCTCTTTATTAACCCAAGGGTAATAAATACATTCACAATGTTCAGAAAGACATCGCACATGAGGATGTCTTAAAGTTTCAGAGGTTTAGTCCATTATTATGGTGGGAGACATGGTGCTGAAGAAGGAGCTAAGAGTGAAGAAAGAGCTATATCTTGATCCTACGGGGAACATGAAGTAGACCTAGACCGAGACACTGGGCATGGCTTGAGCATATATATATCCCTCCTCTTCAAGGCCACACCTACTCCAAAAAGCCACACTACCATTAGTGCCACTTCAATTAGCTTATGGGGACCTATTACATTCAAACTACCACAAGGACCTTCCAGAAAGGTGAGTAAACCCAGCTCTGAAGAAGCTGACATTCTTCTCTGGCCACCTTAGCATATGCATTCAAATATACTCTCTAATTCTGGCTCCCTCCCTTCAGTCCCCCCTTCTCTCTTTCTGTAAATTAATAAATAAGCCTGGAAAAATATTTGAGTATAGTAGTTTATGAACTACAAACTGAAGATAATATTTTCTTAGTATGTTTACTGAGAAATACCTTTTGGTCTAATATAAATTTTTAAAGTTTAAATTTTATGTATACCTTTTAATGTGGCATATACTATAATTTGATTGGATGACCTATTAGTGAAAAGCCAAAACTCTGGACCATATCTGTAAATCTGTAAATTTAGACCAAGGACTGGAGTATATTTCAGATATTTACTGATGCTTAAACTGTGAGACAAAATTGAATGTCATTGGCTTTTTAGTCTTGTTTTAGAAATTTTTTATTTCACTTACATTCCTTGTCATAAGCTTGGAAAAGCCATACCTTCTGGTTAGCGCTCTCTTGGTATTTTACTAAAGTTGAATGACCAGAGCCATCTTTATTTCTTACTCTGTATCTAGGTTACATACCAGCTTCCAAATTATACTCTCACTGTGGTGTGAATATGATCAAGTCTATGGCTGTTTATCTCTTGGTTTTCAAGCATAAGCATTCCAGAAATTCTGTAGATTACAATGATCACAACTGAATTTGAATTTTCTGAGCAGATTTTTTATTCGCCTTGTTTTTATCACTGATTTATTACCATTCTTTATTTTTCTTATATTCTGTTATTCCCATAATAACATCATGATTTAATATCTTCCTAATTTATTCCTAATGCTATGATTTTAATTTTAGTCTTTATTTTCTCTTATAGGATTTTATTTTTGTTAAGTATTAGCTATAATTTTAACTCCTATTCTCTGGTGGTTTTCCTGATTTCTGAGATTGCATTCTCAAAAGTAATAAAATTGTTTTAATTTTTTTTTTAAAAAAAATTGTTTTAATTTTTAATCTTCAGATTCTACAACAGTTATCTGTTGTATTTTTAATCTTGATTATTCAATGTTTTAATGAATGTTCTTTCCCTAATTCTTAGATTAATCTTTTTTTTAATTCTTTAGGAAACTTGACAAGTAATAAGCAAAACTAAACTACTTAATAAATAGGAATAGATATAATATTACATTATTGGATATGTGTATTTTGTCCACTTAAATGGATATTGGACAGTGCAAAGTTTAATTAAAAAGATGTAAATTTTTAAAATAATGCATAAGCTTCAGTACAAGTCTAATCAAAATAAAGGGTTTGCCTCTTAAAGTATGAAGAAATTATTCTGAAATTAATATGGAAAAGTTAATTATGTTCATATCATACTATGTTTCTGCATTCACAACATTAGCAACTCTTTAACCACAAATCTAAGAGCTAACCTGTTACTGGGAACCTCTACATGATTGTTCACCCTAATGTATATACAAACTTGTAGTAGGTTTGATCTGTGTGTATGATAGCATCTCTGAAACAGCATTTCTCTGTATTTTCAATAACTTCTCATGAGGCTTCTTGAGCTGTGTGCTAACATCAGGACTGACATTTTCTGTTCAATTTCTTACTGATAAAACCTTTTAAAATACAGTATTATCAACAATTTCAATAAATCTTATACTGTAAAGCACATAAAGCCTCTCAATGACTTATTTTTTTCATTTTCAAAATGATTTTAAGTTATGGTAGGTGGCTATGGCATATGCCTTTAATCCTAGCACTTAAGCGACAGAGGCAGTTGGGTCTCTGAGTTCAAGGCCAACCTGGTCTACAGAGTTCAAATCATCCAGGGCTAAAGAGAGAAACCGTGTCTCAAAACAACAACAACAAATTTCATTAAAAGACCCTTTTACACACACACACACACACACATACACACACACACGCGCATGTACATTGTGTGTGTGTGTGTGTGTATATATATATATATACATATATAAAGTACATTTTTCAATGCTATTTAGAATTATTCTGTGAAAGACTTTGTCATATTCTGTCATTGGAATTGAACCTTTAAAAAGCTATTTAATGATATCCCAACACCTCCCTCCCTCCCTCCCTTCCTCCCTCCCTCCATCCCTCCCTCCCTCCCCCTTCTCTCTCTCTCTGCGTGTGTGTATGTGTGTGTGTTTCTGTGTCTGCATCTGCATGAACACTCCCATGCTTGCACATTGTAGGTGGAAAAGTCAGAAGATAGCTTGCAAGAGATGGCTGTCTCTTGTTATATGGGTTCCAGGAATCAAATTCAGATTATCAGACTTGATGCCAAGCATCTTTATATATTGAGCCATCATACTAGCCCAGATTTGATATTTTAAAGATATTTCTACTTTTCAACCATTTTAATTAGTAATATGCACAATTCCTATTTATAAAGATAAGTATGTTTCTGATCCTGTTTTTTATAAGTCAAAATTAATATTTATCTACAAAATCAAATAAGAGTTTCTGAAATAATTGGTAATAAAGGCACATATAGACTCAGTTCTTTGTGGAATACTGTGATATAATTAAAGAATATAATTTTGAAGTAATCACTCAACATATTTTACATTTTTAAAAAGTTTACTATTACATTTATGCAAATTTACAATATCTTTACCTAACTTAATATTTGAGACATTTTGGGGCATTTCTTTATTAAAATGTCAAAAGGGTATTAAAATTACTTTGTATTTTAAGGAAATTAATAATTTCATAGAAATAACAGGATTTTTTTGTATGTTTGAGAGCTAACAATGAATGGATAATGGAAAGTTGATATAACATTTTTATTGCTGTAATAAATTTGTTGAGTTATGCTACTAAAGACATGTTTTTTAGAGTATTAGACTGTTTTTTTAAGACATGAGATTGTTTTGATATATGCCAAATAAAACAACAGGTGCATATAGTTGTACCTGAGCTGAGTTGTGCTGTGTGTGTTCAAATATACCTGTATAACTTTCTTTTTCTTCTTACCTGCACATGAAACCGATTAGACCAATTTCTTTCATTACAGAAACACCTGCTACTTTTCCAGACACTGTGAAGGAGAAGGAAACACCAACCCCTGGTGAAGATATTCAGCTAGAAAGTTCAGTTCCTCACACAGATTCCGGAATGGGAGAGGAACAGGTGGCTAGCATCCTGGATGGGGCAGAGCTAGAGACTGCTGCAGGTCCTGATGCAATGAGTGAACTTTTATCTACTTTGTCATCTGAAGTAAAGAAATCACATGAGAGCTTAACTGAACATCCCAATGAAATGCTGAAACCTGCACCATCCATATCTAGCATTAGTCAAACCAAAGGCATAAATGTCAAGGAGATACTGAAAAGTCTTGTTGCTGCCCCAGTTGAGATTGCTGAGTGTGGCCCTGAACCTATTCCATACCCAGATCCAGCACTGAAGAGAGAAGCACAAGCTATTCTTCCTATGCAGTTTCATTCCTTTGACAGGTATGTACCAAACTTTTTCAGTGCTGTATTCATAGAAGGAGTATTAAGCTCTGTTAATTTACAAAATAAAAGGAGGGTCTAAAGAACTTCTTATGAATGTTGCTTTTTATTACAAAGACTGTCAAACTATTGGTCCATAGGATTGAGCCTGGGATGAGGCATGATGTGGTAAGTGGCACATTGCACAGAAAATAGTGAACACAGCTTTGAGTTTGATCTGCCACTGAAGAGTTATCACACATTGGGGAATCAATTTTGCTCTTTTGCTTTTACCATTCTCTATAATATGAAATGGATAGGCTAATTCAAAAGGCTACTCTGACTTTCAAATTCTATTATATTATTAACTATTGTAATAACTACTAAATATTAAATAACTTCCTTTAAGTAGCCACATTTAATTTTAATTTTTAAGTTTATCTTTATTGAAAACTAGAAAAAATTTTATGATTTTTTGTAATAATTCTGCTATCAGTATAAAATCCAGATATTTGAAAATAAATGTTCTTCATTGTGTAGATGTACCACAGTTTGTTAATCCATTCTTCAGTTGAGGGACATCTAGGTTGTTTCCAGGTTCTTGCTATTACAAATAACGCTGCTATGAACATAGTTGAGCTAATGCCTTTGGAGTGCGAACTGTGCATCTTTAGGGTATACACCCAGAAGTGGTATTGCTGGATCCTTGGGGAGATTGATTCTCAATTTTCTGAGAAACTGCCATACTGCATTCCAAAGTGGCTGAACAAGCTTACTCTCCCACAAACAATGGAGAAGTGTTCCCCTTGCTCAGCATCCTCTCCAGCATAGGCTGTGCTCTGTGTCTTTTATCTTAGCCAATCTGACAGGTGTCAGATGGTATCTCAAAGTTGTCTTGATTTGTATTTCTCTGATGGCTAAAGATGATGAGCACTTTTTCAGGTGTCTTTCAGCCATTCCTAATTCTTCAGCTGAGAATTCCCTTTTTAGATCTGTACCCCATTTTTTGATTGGGTTACTCAAGGTTTTGGGCTCTAGATTCTTGAGTTCTTTATATATCTTAGAGATCAGTCCTCTATCACTTGTGGGGTTGGTGAAAAATGATAACCCAAAATTTGCAGGCAAATGGATGGATTTGGAGAATATCCTCCTGAGCGAGGTATCACAAACCCAGAAAAATAAGCAGGGGATGTACTCACTCATTAATGGATTCTAAACAAACAAGCAAAAAAGCAAAGCATGCCCAAGCTGCAAACCACAAGCAATGAACAGCTTGGGATCAGAAACATCTTGGACTGACTCCTTGGATCCCACTCCCCCTAGAGGAACACCTGACTCAGTCCTGAGGTTGCCTGAGGTATCAGGGAGAAAACTGGATCTGCTTGGAGTGGAGACTGAACTAAGCAATATTGGGACAGTGGGACCTTGGGACCACCTACCGCCTGCCCAGGAGGGATGGGGGGGAATGGGAAGTTGTGGAGAAGAGAGAATGACCTGATGTGTTGGGAGGGGGAAAGGACCTTGAATAAGGATATACAGGATAGAAAGTGTGACTTCTTTGTTCATAATAATAATAATAATAATGAAACAAAAAAAGAGAAAATAAATGTTCCTAAAAGGCATCTTCTGACTTTAAACTACTTAACACCTGCTCCATATATCTACATTATAAAATCTTTCAAAGAATGTAGAAGCAACTAATTCCTTTTTTAACCCACTATATATATGCAATTAAGTTGCTAAAATAATTAAAAGATTGTAGATATAAAGAATCCTTGCATTTAATATATCTTACAGTTTAAATCAAGTACAGCGTCAGAAAAATATTGCAGGTGTTTACTAATTACCAGCAAGAGTATTTAAGTACTGATTTTTACTTTATACTGTATACTTCCAATTATGTTTATGTGTTGATATGTAAAATAAAAAGGTTGTTGGTTTACTGTATGGATTAAATGATTGTTATTGATATTTAAAACATATCTTCATACCAAAAATTTGTATATGAGAGAGATGATTGATAAGCAAATGCTTTCATCTTCAGTGATTTAGTTTAGGAATCAGTGTTGCTTAAGCTAAAATATCAAGATCAATATATAGGCTCAACAGAATAATAAATAATTTATATTTACAGAATATGAGTGTATTTGTAGCTATGAGTTTGTGTCAATCATAGCCTTCTATATGCACATAAGACTATCAGTGTCTATATAATAAATACCACAAATTATTAAGGTAGTTGAAGTTATCTAATTTAATTCTATCTTTAAATGTTGTCAAAATATAAATTAATAAATCTAGATAATTACTGAAATTTGCAGCAAAGGAGTAAGTATACTCGAGCAAAAAATTTATTGATTTGGATTTTTATTCAATTTTTTACATTAAAAATTACAGCTGTCATTTGAATGATCACTAGTCTTAGCTGCACAGCACTTAAACTTCTCAGAAGATTGTTTTGAAACAATTGTACTTTTCATTTGGGGGTTGAATCATTATTCTAAATTGTGTAAATAGAATGAAATAGAGCACAAAGCATGTTTTTTATGTTTTTATTCTTTTTTAGGAAGAGTATCCAGTGTAGTTAATATATGCAGTAGCTCAAATACTAGCAAATGTAAATGATGAGGTGATATTGATGAAAGGAGGGGATTGAGGTCTCAGGGGGCACTGATGACGGATTGAACAGAAGCGGCCTTGCACTGCACGTAACTCAAGTCTGTCGTCTTCACTGCTCAAAGCCATAATGGGAGGTGGCAGTCTGAAATGAGTTGCCACGGCAAGGAGTATTATTTTTGAAATGCTTTCACACAAATCACTAGGCCCTGCATACAACTTAGTTTCATGCTTTAATGTCATCAGGAGGCACAAATTGGTGTGTCTAATTGTTTGCCACCTGCCAGCAAAATGAGCTGCCAGCCAGCCAGACGGGTTTGATTGTCTGTCAGCCATTCAATAGATCGAGAGTGACAACATCAAAAATTTAACTTCAAACTCTGAAGCTTTGAGCAGCTATTCAAAGAAGTCATCCCCACACGAACTCCTGGACATTTTCAATTTATTTCTACTATATTACTGACATTTACCTTATCTGTCTTAAGGTAGCTATAATTGCATTATGAGGCATATAAACATATTACTAAAACACTGAAGTCTGAAATCCAAGTTATGACATGTCTTTTAACAACATATTGAATTCCTTGAAAATATGGGATTCAAGAAGACAGCCTTTAGAATGAAAGTCCAGAAAGCTCTCACTGTCAAACAGAATTATTATAAAGCTTATTCTATACATAAAGAATTTTGCTTTTACTTTTAGTTAAAATAGCTGTGAACTTAATTTCCTGAGCTCAAAGTAGCATTTTATGATTGTACTGGAAATCATCTGTGCTATTTCTTTTTTAACTGATTGCATATTTGTCTGTTGTAAACATTGCAGCAATGCATTTCTTATGCTTACTCTAGACTATAAAATGACTTAAACAAAACTGGAAAACCTATAGTTCTGGTCACTTGTCTTACAGTCTTCACTCATCTTTCTACTTAGGATGGAGCACTGAAGAATTTTGGCATTTTAAAGTTATAAATATGTAAATAACAACATCATATTTGAGAAATGCTTAGATCTAATTAAACTCATTTTAGAATTTGATAGTTCTTAAAATTGTATGTGACATTCTTTATATAGATGTTCTTATCTATATGTACAAAAGCTACTGGTTTCTTTTATTTCCTCCTGGCATCTGTGCAGATTTTAAACTATGTCATTGATTACACTGAATTACCAAAGGGTATATGTGTGCATATAAAAATGTTTAGAATCTCCCAAGCCCTCCTCAGTTCGTATCTTGTGTGTAGAAATTACAGCAGTTTTTAATGATCGAGTGAATACACGTATGACTGTTTTGTTTCTAACAGCAACATGTAGTGTTGTCATCTAGAGAGCAACACAGAAAGTTGCAGAATTCTCCACCCCAGCGCTGCCTCTCTTGCTACATTCACCAGTAGACCATAGTTTGTTTGTAAAGCTGTCCCTAACTGCACCACTGTTAGCCTTTCTCCAAATCTGCCAATAAAGCTTTGGCCCCACCTACCCCTGTTTTTAACTAAAATTAAACTCTATATTTTATATGCTTATCTTAGGATGACAATAAAGAAAACCTTGACTTTTTGTACATTTTTCTTGTTACTTTTCTTGTAGAATTTTTTTTAAAATTTGGGATAGGAAGCTTGCATTTGTATTTCTTTCTTAACTAACAAATGCCACTATGGCTAATATTATATAATTACATGTCATTCTTCTTTGTTTTTTAAGCCTGTTTTGTATTCAAAGTAGTAGGCTTAACATAGACAAACTAGTAATGTATTTTTCCTTACTCTAAGAATTAAAAAAAAATTCCTGAAATTAAATATGTGGTTAAAATAAATAATGCTAAATAAACAGTTTACTTAGATTTCCTGCTTTAAACAAAGTATAATCTTAGTGTAGGTATATTCTACCTTCATTAGTTGTTAACATTGGCTTTAATGCAAAAAATAAAAATGGAGGATATAATAAAGAAAAGTTCATAAGCAGATTTTATTTATCTCTTTAGCCGTAGAACAAAGAGTTTATTTTAAAAAGTACAATTATTTTGCTAGTGTTGTGTTCCTATTTCTTTCTTTTTGTTGAATAATCCATTTTGGTTATATTACTTAAAAGAAAAAAGTAAATGTACTAAAAAATAATTATAAACTTGTCTGTTTTTACAAGTATTCTATTGTAGTCACTGGTTTTTATCCTGCCTGGAGTGGACTGGATGATGGAGTTTTGACAATGTGGATGTACCCTGTCTTCCCTTTGTCTTTTCTGGCACCTACAGAGATAGTTTAGGTAAATTGAATAGTGGATCTCTTTTAAATACATAAACTAATGAAATTATTTAAAACATTTAGTGATATTCTGAAATATTTTATCAAGTAGAAAAACATAATAAATGTGGTGTTAGATCAATTACCCTGTGATGTCTTGTGAGGTTCAGTAAACAGCTGCAATTCCTAAAGTATTTAGCGTATTATTTTTGCACTCAGTTTATGTTTTCACATAAGCCTCTTTGGACAAAGTGTGATAATCTGAGAATGAGAAAACCTAGCTATTAATAGTTGTCCTCTATACAGTCCATTCTTGCTGCTTTCTCCCAGTGTCCTCTCTGTTTGAGGGTATCCGCCACTGAATAGACCTTTGCATATTTATGCCAGAGACATTGTTCTGTTCTATTAAATGTTGTTTCTTTGACAGTTTTATAGATTTATGAAGTGCATTCTGGCTATTCCCACCACCTATCTTTCTTTACCTCCCTCACATCTCTATTAACCACTCACTCCTTACCAATCCCTCTCCCAGAATCAGGACTTTTGATTTTGTTTTGTGATCTATTTACTTTAACTACACTTTCTGTAAGAGTATTAGAGCTACCTGCTGGAGTCTCCTGGAGTCAACAGTGTGTACTCATGTGAAGGCTGTAATGTCTTTGTTCCTTGAATCTGCACATGGGAAATAATTCAGCAGTGAAAAATAGGCCTCTGATGCCATCTTCCTCTTTGCCATTGCCCATGGGCCCATTTTTATGCAGATACAGTGCAGTCATCCAGTTGCTGAGACTTTGTGATTGCAATTGTTGTCACAGCCCTTCCTGTCTTCCTCTATGAATTTTTGCCCCCTCCTCCATGGTTTTCCCTGAGCCTTGGAGAGGATAGTATATATGTCTTGTTTAGGGCTAAGCAACTCATCTGCCATTTATTCTTAGCACCATGTCCATCCATGAATCTCTGTATTTACTGCCCATCACTGGAAAGAGACTTCTCTGATTACAGCTGAGAGGAATATTTGTCTGCAGGTAAAACTAAATATTTAAAAGGTACTTTGACATTGTTCTAACTTAAGACAGTATTCCATTCTCCCCAGAGCCTATTACTTTCTGTGGAGTTTTAACTAGGTTTCACAGTACCAGGTATGGATCCTTTTGTATGGAGAAGGAATCAAATTTAATCAGAAAGGAGTTGTAGTTGGCTTTTTTTAAAAAAAAACTCTAGACCCAGATTGGAATGACAAAATGTTTTCTTACTCTTTTGGGAGGCCTGCCATACAGCTCCCAAATAGATCACTCACAGAAGCTTGTTCTTAATTATAAATGTTCAACATTAGCTTGGCTTGTTTCTTGCCAGCTTTCCTTAGCTTAAATTATCCCATCTATCTTTTGCCTCTGGGCTTTTTTTCTTCCTGTTCCTTTATACCTTTCTTTATTTCTTACTCTGTGCCTTGCTGTGTAGCTGGGTGGCTGGCCCCTGGAGATGGCTGTTCTCCTTCTCTGGCTACTTCTATTTTCTTCCTAGATTTCTTTTTTATATATTCTCTATGTCTGCCAGCCCCACCTGTTCTTTCTCCTGCCTTATTATTGGTTGTTCAATTCTTTAATAAACCATCAGGTGTTTCAGACAGGCAAAGGAACACAGTTCCACAGAATTAAACAAATGCAATATAAACAAAAGTAACACACCTTAAATAATGTTCTACAAACAAGAAATTATTTACCTCAGTAGTGCCGCTCTTGCCCTAGTGAAGCACATCTTGCTTGGCTGTTCATCTTATGGTTTAGAATGTTCACAGTAGATAAATAAGACCATTGATACCTTTTCTTACACAGCAGTTTGGCTAGCACCTACCAATACTGTAAAAGGTAGCCAGCAAAGAGGAAGATTCCAGTTCAATTGCAGCTTTTTATCCATTCAGTCAGTGTATGTGATATACTCTATGATAAAGTTTTTGTCTAGTTCTTATAAGCAACCAAGAAGAATGGCAAGAGCCTGAATTACTTTTAAAATGCTTTGAAGATTTTGTATACAAATAAGGGAGAATATTGGCATGTGTTTTTTGAACTTCAGTTACTTCATTCATTTCCCAGTTCACTGTGTATATGAACCATATTTTCATTATCTACCAGTTGGTGGACTTACAACCTGATTCCATTTCCTAGCTTTTGTGAAGAGTGACAGTGAACACTAATGAATAAATATCTCTGTTGAAGAACATTGAGTCTTTGATACATATATGCCCTAGAATTAAATAGTTGGAACGTATGACAGTTCTATTTGTATCTTTTGGAGAAATTCCCACACTGCTTTTCATAGTCAATATACCTGTCTGCACTCCTTCTGACAGTGAATAAGGGTTTCTTTACCCTCACGTGCTCACCAGCATTTGTTGACATTTGATTTCTTGATAGTGGTCATTCTGACTAGAGTGAGATAGAATCTCAGTTTTAATCTTCATTTCAATGATGGCTAAAGATGTTGAACACTTTTTAAAGCTGTTTTTTGTCATTTGTAATTCATTTGAGAATTCCTTGTTTTAATCTGTTGACTGTTTTTAAATTTCTTTATTCATTTTACATACCAAGCATAGTTTCCCCTTTTACCCCTCCTCCCACTTTCTTCCCCTACTCACCTCCCTCCCACCCATTCCTGCAGGGGTAAGGCCCTCCCATGGGGAGTCAACAAAGCCTGGTACATTAAGTTAAGGCAGGACCAAGCCCTTCCCCCGCCTGCATCAAGGCTAAAGCAAGGCATCCCACTATAGGGAATAGGCTTCAAATAGCCAGCTCATGCACCAGGAATAGATCCTGATCACACACTACCAGTGGCCCCTCAAACAGACCAAGCTACGGAACTGTTTCATGTATGGAGAGAACCTAGTTTGATTCCATGCAGATTCCACAACTGTCAGTCTAGAGTTTGTGAGTTCCCAAGAGTTCAGTTGTCTCTGTAGATTTCCTGTCATGATCTTTAGCCCCCCACCCCTTGCTTAAATCATTCCTTCTCCCTCTCTTTGACTGGACTCCCAGGTATTGGCCTCATTGCTTGGCTATGGATCTCTGTGTCTGTTTCTATCAGGGTAGTCACCAATCTGATTACAGAAGACCAGTTCAGGCACCCACTCCACTATTTCTAGGAGTCTTATCTGGTGTCATCCTTGTGGATTCCTGGGAGTTTTCCTAGCACCAGGTTTCTCCCTAACCCCATAATGGCTTCCTCTATCAAGATATCTCTTTCATTTGTCTCCCACTCAGTCCCTCCCTCTGTTTCCTCATGTTCTAATTCCCTATCCCTCCACTCTACTCCCCCTCCCAAAAGATCTCATCTATTTCTCCTTTCCAGGGCAATCTATGCTTCCCTCTTAGGATCTTCCCTTGTATCATAGTTTCTCTGGAACTGTGGATTGCAACCTGGTTACCCTTTGCTTTACATATAGTATCCACTTATGAGTGAATACATATCACTAAGGATGATTTTTTTTTCTAGTTCCAT